>PNEQ01100961.1:0-22441 GCA_003012365.1 Medauroidea extradentata | reverse complement strand
GACTTAATACTTCAACTGAATGAGCACTTATCGGGTCACCCATTGACTTTGTTGAAGATGCAGTTGAATCACAAAAAACGGGTTCCTTGGGAGCAGGATGAAAAAGAGTTTGCCATGGCAACATTTTACGAATAGTTGCAGGGTTCGTCTCGCTACCATGTAAAAAATGGGTCAAGTTAAATATGTTTTAGTGAAAATCTGTGTAAAAGGTCGTTCACGATAAACGTAGCATTTGTACGATACGGTACTACTTATTTCAGGATTGTGGCGCAATACACGGAATTATATTTTGTTATTCGCTTTATACCGCTCAAGTAGAAAAGCAACCATTATTGATGTTGAAGTATAAGAAGTAACGACCTGAGAATTCGTAAAATGGTCATCTGAAAATGTTACATTTATCCTGAACGACCTAAAACAAACATACCAATGCATAGAGTCTTATAGCAGACGAGCGATTGTTTGTGCAAGAACAGCAGATTCTCTCAGCATGCAATCTGTTCGGACATTACGGGCCAAGTAGTCTATTTATCGTGATGTTTTCACACGGCAGACTGAAGGGAGCGGGGGAAGGTCAAAACCGGTTTGGTAGCTGTCGCTTGGGGTGCAAACGTCATGAATGACGGCGGGTGACTGTGCAGCGCTCTAGCGTGCGATTTACCAACTAATACGATACAAGGTGTTATAGCAGCGCACTGCAGCGGTGGATTATCCAAGTTTCTCCTCAAACGCGTAGAGTTTTTCCTATCCTTTCGCGACTTCTACCCAGTATATATATTCAAAGGTTGTAGTCTTAATCTGATGGGTTTCAACTTGAAACTTTCAAGAGTGGGAGGCAGAGAGAGAGGATATTTTTCACATCCTGCTCCTCCATCATTACTCATTTTCTTTTTCTCCTCCCCCTCCACCCTCTGTCTGCTGTAACAATCACTGCTAAAGACCTGTTCAAAGTGTTCAGTGCTTACACAATATGCTGAAACGTACAGTGTGTAGTGTGCACCACGATTTTTACAACACGTTCCAGGGAAAAAAATTTATGTGCCTTGCTAGCATGTAAAAAAAAAATCAAGGGAAGTAGATGATGGAGCAGGGCGAGGGTGGCATCCTTGGGCTAGGCCAAGGGGGAGGGAAGGAAACCGTGGCTTGCAACAAAAAAAAAAGAAAAATGAAAGATAACATTCACACTTTTTAGAGAGGGTGGGCGAACTTGGGGGGAGGGGGGGTGGCTTGTCTCCCTTATCTGCAACTATAAATAGCCTGCCAAGGTGGCTTGCTGCCTGCATGCCAGCCAGCCCACGCCTATGTATGTGGGTGCGCAAGCACAATACTCCCCTCCCTCTTTTGCTGTTCTGTGTGCTTGACCTTTGCCCCCCTCCCCTCCTCGCCAATGATATAACGTGCCTGGCAGCAGAGCAAGGCTCAGGAATGCAGCTGGATGTGGCGACAAACTGTGAAATGTGCGGCCCATTCCAACTGCCACTCTGCGTTGCCTCCTCTCTTTTTCTGAAGGTGGGGGAGGGAAAGCGCAGTGTCACCTTTTTTCTTCCTTTGTTTTCCCACGGAAAGATAGCTGATCGCAGTGAGATGTCACAAATAACTAATATTGCTTCCGCCCGCCACCTACTAACTTTCGTTTCTGCCACGTCAAATTGCCGAGCAGCATACTTTCCAACCGACAATTTAAAGCTAGTAAACTTGTGACAATCATCAGACAAGTTTTTAACCCACATATTGTGTATATACTAAGTAACATTTTGAACAGAAATGTGGATAAGGACAAACAAAAAAAAATTACGATTTTAGCAGCAACTGTTACAGTAGTGTATGGAGGAAGGAAGGGGGAGAAAATAAAAGGAAGAGGAGTAAAGATAGAGGAACCGGGCGGGCAGTGAAAAACATTCTCTCTCTCTGCCTCCCATTCTTGAAACCTCTCAGTTTACGACAACTCTATCTTCCCCCTCTCCCCCCGGCCCGTCAATTCCACCAGCCTTGTTTTCAAGTTTTTTTCTATTTTCCGCGTATAGCATGCACCCCTGAATTTTGATCAGTTGTTTTGGAATAAAAGTGTGTGCTATACGTGAGTAAATACGGTACTAGCGTTTACACAGGGAGGTTTAAACTATCTGTTACAAAGTATTTTGCTCGACAATTTGACGTGGCAGAAACGAAAGTTCACGGGTGGTGGGGGGAAGCAATATGAGAAGTTAATTTCGACTAGGTACTAGATCAGCTATTGTTCCATGGGGAAAGAAAGAAAAAAAAGATGACAATTTTTTTTCCGGGAGAGAAGTGTCACATAAATAAAAAAGGCAAACTTGCTGCTGTCCTGGGGGCCGATTAAATATTACTATGGAGAGGTACAGCACAAAATTTGCACCTGCACAGCACTTCTTTGGTATTAAATATACACATACGCAGGTGCAAGTGGTCATGTGACAGCCGCAAAGTGTCTGAAAATCTGCGCCCAGCAAATGGCTTGCTACAGGTCCATCTGCGCCGTTTGTGCATGCTCATTGGACAAATTTTGTGTGTGTGAAACTGAATTAACATAAAAGTTGAATAACTTTATCTGTATCCTGTGTTCTATGCACATTAATTAATTACATTTTGTGTATGCATTTTAGCTTTTAATACAAAATACAGTAACAGTAAGAAACTGAAATGTTTTTTTACTATAGAAGCTATTAAAAATGGACAACAATTCCATTTTGTGGAATACGTTTAGAGGGCAATTTTCCATAGCACACAACTAAGAAATTGAGTTGGTTTGTTCGTTGACAAAGTTATTGTACCCTTGAAACATTTATGCAAATGATGACGTAGATAAATAGCGAACATGTTTTGCAAGTACGCACCTATGTCGCTAATTGCTGAGAACAATGAAATTGCCTATTTATTTCCCTAGCTTGGATGGGGTGATTCATCACATCTTTCTCGCCGACTTGTTTCTACATTACACGTGCTTTAAATTTAAGAGTGATTCTGTGGGGATTCTCTTTATTTCATAAAATGCGGGGACTAACATTTTGGTTTAAAGTCTTTTGTGAGACTGTTGTTGCTATCTACATGTATCACACGTAAGCCTATCTTAGTGATAATTGAACTTGCAATCATTTTGGCCTAAATTAATTTTATTTCGTTGTAGTTGTACGAAAGCCACTTGTATTCACTACACATTAGCACTGAATTATTTAGAAATAATCAACATATCACGATTTGATTTACGACTTGCTGAAAGACGAAAGCCACATGTTTAGCCTATTAGTTAGTAGGCCTACACTCACAAATACCATGCCACACAATTTAAAACAACTTACGTGAATTTCAAAACTAGTTCACTCAAATTAATACAAGTTCAAATTTAAAATGTTTACATAATTTTTGCTCTAATCACATCACACATCTACAGGTATCACTTTAGGCCCTCTATTTTCCATTAGCAACATAAATTTTGTAAAAGCTGGTTGCAGATAAACCATTCTGATGTATTTCAATTGTGTTATAAAAATGCTACTCTGCATAAATAAAGCACTTAATTATTCACAAACAATCTCATTCTACAAAAATTTACATACACGTCCTCTACACTGAAAGAACCACAACATTATGGAAATTTATTTTTCACACTTCAAAAGACAACTGCGATATATAAGCTTGTAATTAAAACTTTGTGACACTATTCCTTCATAACTTGATATGAAGGTACACTTCTTACATCCTTGTATAAGCATAAGAAGGCTACACAAGTTGAGGTTACAAAAAATATAACCAAAACATTACTTTTAGTGAGAGAACAGAAATTGTTCACTGCCACATGGAAGCTATATCTGCATGTAACATGCAGTTTGGCAGACAGATCTGCCTTACAAGTGGCAGTGAGAATGATGTTACAAATTTTCTGATTGACTTCTCTAAGTATTAGAGCGGAGGCAGTTGCTTCAAGCCAAAATAGGCTCCTACCCTTGCGTCGTGCATTTTCGAGTATGTATAATTCCAACTACGACTAAAGTTGCTGGCACAGGGCAGATTTTCGTTGTATTGCGCTTTGTCGATGCAAAATGCAAGTGGTGATATTTAATTGGGCCCTCTGGCACATTATCTCCGGGACATGCTGTAAGTGGCAGGCAAATAGCACAGAGAGAGTGAGTTAGTGTCGTACAGGCACACACACATGCAGGCTGGCAAGCAGCAAGTGACCTGACCTTGGCAGGGCTATTTATAGATAGCTGCAGAGAAGGGAGAGACAAGCCTCACTCTCATGACTCTTCTCCACCCTCTCTGCCATCACTCTAACCAATGTGAATGTTATATTTCCTCTTCTCTTCTTTGTTGCCAGCTGCATCTCCTCCTCTCACGCCGCCCTTGGCCCTACCATCATTGCCTCCCTTGCGCTGCTTCACCTTCTCAGGCTTTGATTTTTTTTACATACTGACTAGGCACTTAATTTTCATTACTCTCAAATTACAATTTGGCTCGTACTGGACAACAAAAAGACGTCCTGTACAAAAAGAAACGTCTCTTCGACAATGCAAGGATGTCCTATACAAAAAATAATATCAAATGAATCTATAGTTCTCTACATACTGTAATCATTTCTCACTACGAGTATGTAAAGCAAAAGAGCCAAATCTCAGTCATTGAAATGTGAGAAGACCTAAGCTTGACTGAGACATCAAAAACTTGAAAACCACATCATATTATTTTCAGTTAAATGTCTGATTCTGCTGCCACAGCTGTCACAAAAAAAATCCAAACTCCACTTGATTACATCAATACAAACCCCTGAATACACTCAGTGCCTTTCAAAATGAAACTCTACTGTGTGTGTGTGTGTGCAAATACACAACTCTTATCCCTCTGTATTGGCCCTGCTTTGCAACCACACCAACAGAGTAGAACTCAAAAAGTAAATTTTAACCATCACCAACTAACATTTAGATGTCAAAGAGTATACTGTATACATTGCTTTCAAAAGAAAAACTTAAACTGCAGTACAGTTAACATTGTTGTTACATGTCTGCTATGTGACCTCCCAACAGATAGTTATGAACATACATACACAATGAAGAATCACAAAAACACAATAACAGTAGTTTAACCACCAATCTTATGAGCCTCTCTAACATCGGGCTCTACCAGACAAGCAGGTTGAAAACTCACAAATAAACTGAAACATCATTTTAAACCATCAAATGCTGCATCTTCAACATGTTTAACAATACATACAAAAAATAAACTCCCCCAAATTTTCCCATAAATTTAGCTGTACGTAGGTCATTCCAGTCTTGTCACTATCCTTGATCTAAACTTTACCCCTGCTCCATTAATGCACCTCCCACTTCTCATATACCCACAACACTTTTAATTTCTTACACTTCACTAACCTTTCGTCCGTATTTTCCCTACAACACTCTGCACCCCCTCTCCCCAGTCCATCCAAACCTTTAAATTTCACTGTCCCTCTGTGCCAGATTTGCATCCCCTGCTTTTGAATGTCTCTTACTAATTCTGGCTGCTCAAAAGATGTTTCAGTTGCCCATAGAAATGCTCTATCCATCTCTCGCCTCTGCATCTGTACCCCCTAGTGTTACTGATTAAGGTGCAATCATTTTTAGGCCTGAGAAGTTGTTGCTCTCCAATTTCACCCTTTTAGTTTCTTGTACCCTGTAACAAATTACCTTCAAACTCAATCTCCTATATTTCTTCAATACAATCAGCACTGTAGTATCTCTACTGTTTCCCACAATCATCTTCTTTTAACTCAGCATCTATGACTTACGTTTCAGCTTTACCCTGTTGCATCTTCTGTACCTCAAACACCTTTTTTTACCTTTTGGCCTACTTCTGTTACTCCTGATTTACCTTGTAAAACTTCTCTAGAATCTTCTGCCTGTTCTGCTATATGTATAAGTTCACCTTTTACTTCTTTATTAAATAACAAATTTACAGTATTTTAAAATCTACCTAATTTTGCTCCTAACCCTCTCAATTCTGCAACTAATGTTGTAGTTAGAGCCTTAAACGTGCCTCTGATGATCTCAACCAAGTCCTAATTCTCCATGTTACCCTTTTTTTATATCACCTAAAATGTAAAGCAAATATAAGCTAACTGTTTACAGGTTTAGCCCAACCTGTAAAGTCTTTTTTTTTTATTAAAATAAAAGAACTGACCCGTTCAAGATATATGAATATAACAACAGTGTTGCACATCCTCAACATTGAGCACATTTAACATTCTCACTCGGTGACACTGACCTTGTGCTGGCTTCTTTCTTCCCTTCTTTCTTGTAAGTTACAGGTCAATCTGCAATACCTATATTGCGACAGCTACCACCCACACCATGTCAAGAAATCACTACCACCATCAACAGAGCCGAACATACATGCTCCACTCACAGTAACTTTAATCAACAGTGCGAACAATTCATTGACAGGGGCTACCCTGAAAAACTAGTCCACAACCAAATCCGCCAAGCCATTTCCAACACGGAGACAAAAACCATGGCCACAAGTACAGATGTACCTCTGATAATTCCATATCATGAGAACGTGAACAAACTGATAACTATTTTAAAATCCGCCCACAAAATACTTGCTTCTGTACCACAAACTAAAAAACCCTCTAAGCCTCCCAGACTAACCTTCAGACGCAATAAACCAGTGCATCCAAAATTTAAGCCAACCACATGTCAACAACACTACGTTATCACCCAGAGGTTCCCATCCCTGCAATAAACTACGCTGTGGTTCCTGCGCCATCCATCAATCCTCCACTTCTTTTACTAGCAGACTTACCGTACCAATCATACTTACACCATACTGGGCAGTTACAACTGTGCTGCAGAAAACCTCGTATACCAGCTACAGTGCAAACACGGTATTGCAGAATACATAGCCTCACCACCAACACACTCCGACAAAGAATTGAATGGTCATAGAGCAGACACAAAGCAAGCCATAGCCAGTAAAGTGGACTTACTTGACAAACCAGTCACAGCACATGCTGCATCACACAAACAAATCTTTGACTCCTGTTATAACACCAAAGTAGTAAGAGCCCTACCACCTTCAAATGACAGCTCATAACTAAGGTGCTGGGAACTAGCCCATCAATATAAGTGGATTCTCTATTCACCGTTTATCATGGGACTGACAAAAAATCTCAATACATGAGGGATTTCAATGGATGTGGTCTTAAAATGCTGTAAAATAAATTACTGTAATTGGCCCCAGAATGTGTACCATGGATGCAGGTATTTCAATCCATCAGGTTTCAATACATAGAGAATCCACATTACTAAGGGTGGTATTCTTAAACACTTTCGTTTGCGGCCCGCAAACAAACCCACAAACTCCACTTGCTCAAGTTTTGCTTCAGAGGGGAACAGCCCGCAAACAACATTCAAATAATTTTGCAGAGTCTTGAACGAAAGCTAGGTTGAGAGAGCTCTTCTTCGACTACGACAAATAAAATTGAGGCCAAGTGTTTTGAATGGGAAATCATGAATCATATTTACGTATTTTGCAATGTCCTGTAAAACATAATTAACTGCTACAAAGAAAGTTAATATGTTTTTGTAATTACTGACTTTATGGAGATAAAATATTGAAAAACAATTGTGAGTAGCTGAAAAATTAAAAGTGCACTATATAAATGCAGCTACAATTTAATTTTAAAAATTATGTATAAAAGTAATACCGTTTTTGTGCAGACCAGTAAAATAATATATAAATTTTTAATATTAACAGTCTGTGTTCGCTTTAAATAAAAAACTATAACGTATTCTGTATTTTAGCAACAGCTCTGACCGAAATATATTTTTCTGTTCTCTAATAATACGTTGCCATTCTTGTTCCATAGTATTTTACGTTTTACACCTTATCGTATTTGCACCACTGAAGAACTATGCTCTTTGAATCGTTCGCCAATTACGCTAATCCCGCCTCAAAATGCCGTTCGTGCACTGTCATCGAAATTGTTGAAGAAAATTATAGACCATTTTGCCAAGTTACGAACAGGTTGAGAATAAGTAATATTTACGAAGAGGATAGGATAGGGCAATGCCTCCCGTAACTTTGCGTGCCCATGCAACCGTATTCAAGATGCAAATGACTTGCTTATTGCGTTCAAGAATCCTGTTTTCATGCTGAGAAAGATGCGCACTGGATGCATCATACATTCTCAGTGCAAATCGACTATGAATACCAGTCTAAATCTCGACAACTCCCAGGTCTCAACATCAGATAATCACAACCATAGCACCAGAATACCTCTAAACCCCCACAGCCCTTCTTTTTGAATGTTCTCTTCTCACACTCGTTCGCCCTATGACCGTTAGGGTAACCAACCATGCTACCACTACCGCCATTACTCAGTGTGCCTGAACTTGCCACCTGATGAAGCTGGCCTAGCCAGCGAAACATCGCGTAATCGCTCAACAGTGTATTGGTCCTTTTATATACCTGTATGTGTAACTATCAAGATGTACTAGCCTGTGAGTACGTCAACCTTCTGTCATTTTATTCAATTGGTTTTACTACTGTATGTGTATATGTGATATACCTTATCTTGTGTTGATAAATAAATGTGTGAGCAGAATGTAGTTACGGTAGCATGTACTCTTTTTAATAATTATGGCCCAGGACTTTGAATTAGAGTATCTGCCATAGTTTTTTAACGTAAATAATGTGACCTTGTATATTTAAAACTTCCAGCGTTTGTGTATTGAGTTTTGTGTATTTTATTTCTTTAATTTAAACGGCAACACAGTGTAGAATATGCAGGCAGGAAATTTGATGTTTGTTGCAGAGAAGTTGTGTGTGTTTGAGTGGCCCACCTGCTACCGGCAAACAGTCTCTGCCTCCCCCTCACCGGGCCATCCCGGCGCTCACTAACAGTACTCAATCCCCAGGAGAGGTAGAAAAGAGTGCGCTCTGGCCAGTAGCATCAACAGTCTAGGGCTAAGTCTTCCTAGTATGCCTAGGCATGCCCCTTCTTTTACCGTGAGGGTTGTCTGAATAGCCACTGAAGCCCACCTTCCTCTGCAGTGTTGTGGTCTGAATAGCCACTGATGCCCACCCCTTTAACCTTCACCTTACTTTTCGCCTAGAGTACGGAAGACTCTTAGGCACCCCCTAGGACAGCGCACATAATTTCTGAACACACCCGATAGTAATCTCAGTTGCTGCTTGGCATGCTGTTCTGGTAACGGGAGCCAGAAGCGGGAAAGGCGCAGCTCCCTGAGGAGTGTGCTAGATCTAGGTGTATATAATTTAGTATTGTTGTAATTGTAAGTGAACCAGTATTGTAAATCATTGCCATGTATTGTTGGCCTACCAGTAATTTGTGTGGCTTATGAATGAGTGACGTGTATAGTTTGTGAACCAATGACATGTATCCTGTAGGTAATTTGTGGAATAAGAGAACCAGCAAAACTAGTTTCCAAGGGTCTTATTGAGCATGTGTGTTCCCTGTCATTGATTGTGTACAGTGATGTCACATATTAACTATCTGCAAGACTACAACGATTACAAAACACCTGTATACGTTATATATTTAACTTGAAACCTCGAGACCATGTCAGCCACTATTACAAAAATTTCAAGTGTCTCGAACTGGAAGAAAGACGCAGGTTGCACTCGCAGTTCCTACTTAAGAAGACTTACAACCAGAAGTCCTAAATATCTTCTTGACAGATTCCAGTCACTCAGTGTAAATCGTAATCACCACACATGTTCCCGCGAAACATTGCTACTCATGGTACCTAAACATAAAATAAATTATTCTCCCAATTTCTAACAGTGTGTGTTGCTCGGTTTTGGAATGATTTGCCAAGTGAATTAAAGACATGCTCGAACCTAAGCAGTTTCAAACGCTATTTAAAAACATATTTGTATAAACTAAATATCTCGTAGAGTAGAGGTGTGGTGCTGCTATGTATTTGTACTAGCTTTCTTTAGGTATTTTTTGTATGTGTTTAGAATTTAAAATTTGTTCAAAATTAAATATTATTAGACATGCAGTTTCTTAACCAGTTTGTATATGATGTATACAAATGTATATCACATGACATTATAATTTTACTCTCTTATCAACAATTCATTTATTGTATACTGTAATGCTGTTATTCAGATGCACATTAACTCCCGCAAGATTAGTATATAGCTATGTTGTTATACATGAATATTTAGATAGCACAAAATTTAATTTTTTTAAAACACCTGATGGCATATTTATAGTTTCACTACAAATATTTAACTTTTTTTTATACTTGCGGTATTTATTCATATGTAAAATCAAAACATTTTTAGTGCATCTGGCTAAATTAATGAATAATTTTTGCTATATTAAATTTGTATTTAAGTGTTTCTTGTAGTTATAGTTTTACATATTTTTGTTTGTCACACATGTATGATTTGAATTGTATAAAACGTGGTTAATTGTAAGAGAAGGCGAAAGCTTTAACTTTGCCACAAACAAAGCCATTAAATAAATAAATAATAGTAGAAAATTATTTTTCTATCTAAGCATGCCATAGTTATTTGAAGAACCTTAGGTTTTTAGAGTATCTTCAACCAGTATTTCTTCCATACCACTTATGTAGTTTGACAACACTGAGGGTATTGTCTCTCTCATGCTGCCTGCATTGCTGTGAAGTGTAACAACTTGCAATTGTTAGGGAAACACATGTTGTTCTCTGTCTGCAGGTATGAAGGCACGGGACGCTCCCTGTCTCTGAAACTGCTCAGTCAGCTGCGGGCGCAGGCTGCTCCGGCTGGAGTTTCTGCTGACAAGGCAAAAAGTGCTGCAACTGGCAGGGTTCTGCACGAGGTACTACTGCTATACTCTGTTTTTCTGCATTAATCTTAATATTTGCACTTACGTATGAATATACAATTTTACATTTATTTTAAATCAAGATACAGTATAATCCTGTGATAGGCTGTCTCATGTAACTTTTCCATATTTTGACATTTCTCTTCTTAGAAATGAGCCTGGCAGTTCCATTGTTTGGAGCTTAAACTGACCTGGCTTCCTGGAAAAGAAGGGTTTCCGCAGCCATGTTTACAGACACAGTACTCCGAAGTGAAATGTCAAAATTAATACTTGAGACAGACTGTATAGTGAGTTCAGTAATAGCGAGGTATTTTCGAGGAACCTTAAAAAGTGGCACAAATTTTTCATGAAAAATTGTGATTTTATCAGAAGGTAAATGTACGACGACATCGTGTGCAACAGGCTTACAGGCAGTCTTGTGACAGGATGAAGCGCATTTCTGTTATCTGCAGTAGCTACACCACCCCCATCTGGCCTTGCTCCCCCTCTTCTTGTGTACCATTATCCTTTGTCCATTGAATGCCTCCGACACGTTCTTCATGCTTGAAAACTCAACCTCCTACCAATTCCATCAAGCGTGTTTCTCTAAAAATAAAATAGCGCCGTTTTACATGCAACAAGGTTCAGTACTCCTGTAGTCATTCACAGTCATTGTGCTCAACGTTTTACTTTTATTTTCTGCTTTGGTTTATTTATAACTGCTTTGGATTACAATATTCGATTATGATTTTCAACTATTACTTTGGATTACTACTTTAATTACAACTGTTATTAACGACCTGTACAGAATTTTGGAAATTTATTTATGACGTGATTTTTTTATGAGACGAGTCACTAATGCAAGACAAATCATCTGCCCTCCTGGCAGACGCTTCTGCTGCCCGTGAGATCACTCAATGCAAAATGTTTAGATAGAGAGATAAGACGAGCAGGATAACTTATCACAATTGACAGTTATTACTGGTGATAAATGTGGATGTGTTTTAAGCTTAACATTTTTATAAACATATTAATTAAATGACATCCTCAAAAAGTCCAATCTGCATCACTTCCTTTTTAAACAGTTATTCACTGGTAGTTGTTTTCTTCCTGACAAGCTTGGCTGGTGAGAAGTGAAGATAGCATATTTTTTGTGTTGCCTTTACTCTGCTACTTCAACCAAGTGAAAAGAACCTGCTTGTAAAATGGTAATGCAGTAATGAACAGTACTGTATGCACTACAGTAGTTTGTAGTCGCCTTATTTTCGTGCATAACAGTAGAACCCTGTTTTATCATTCCCGCATATAACACGTTTCTGCGTGTAACACAGGGGCGAATGGAAGCAATGGAAGCATTGCTTCCCTAATAATTCTCATCACTTACTAAATAATAAATAACAATCAAAGTTTGGATAATTTTACAAGATGTAGTGATAGTACTACTACATTACTTACAGCACAAATATTTGGATTATAGGTACTGTCACCACCCTTTAAAAGTTTCTTTCTAATATATCTCACACAAGGCACTTAAAACATAATTAACGTCTTCAATTATTTTAATAATTTCTCCTTTAAAAAATTTAAATTCTGGAATGACAGAAATATCTTAAGAAAGTTCCACTGCATAGTTTTTTGGTTCTTCAATTGAAGGTGAATGCGATGTTTCTACTGCCGACCAAATATGGTATAGATTGGATACCGTTGTGCATACAAAACTATGCTAATTGGTAAAATGTGAAAGATAGTGAAATTGAAGGGAACACATTTTACACCCCTTAATATTTTCGTTAATTATAAATAAACATAGCTAGTAGGCCTACATATCTTTTTGTTTTTATAGCATCAAATAACATATTCCATGCAACGTCTTATGCACTTTTAGCTTTTAACAGCAGCGCAAATACTAAACAAATAGTACTGCTTGCCTGTTGGAATTTTGTATTCCTTTATGCATTTATTGCTTTTTAAAACTTTTCCATCACTCATTTTTATAAAATAATTCAACGTTTCACTGCGGGATCTATTAGCGGTTTAGTTTGATTCCGTTGTAGGTTTATTTTGCAAAAATACGTCAGAACAAAAAAAACTATACCACTTGCTAATAAAACATACAGGCTATCATTTTTTTACCATACAATTTTTACCGTACCAACCAACAGGGTGAACTAATAAACATGTCTAGGTTAATGAGTGCCATTATGTGTAAGGCATCCTACGGCACCCACTAAGCAAATAACAATCTGTGAACGGCAACTACGGCACTTTCCAATTTAGAATTCAGGAAATTGTTTTAAAACACAACTTTTTAAAATACTGTAAAACATTTTCAAACACATTTAGCAAATTTTAGGTTAAAGTATCGTTATTTGTGCTTACAGACAAAGACAAACGAACACAAGTTAAGAGATCAATGTTGCCAATGTGAAATCAGCAATCAATAGCGTTTGAGACAATCAATAGTGCTAGCGGTGTTGCCGCCATCTTGAATTTATTATGCCGTGAGCGCAAGCGTTACACACAATCACAGTCATTTTTCTATGGCTTTGCAGGTGATCACCAACTTGACTGTGACGTTTCTTCTCTCTTCTATTTCCAAATAAATTTACAGGTCCTTTGTTTGTCAACTGTGACTCGTGACATCTTGTGACTTTTGTTTAATGTGTCTTCGGGTGGCGAAAAACGCTGAACACGGAAAAATAACATTTTGGTGATGTGATATGCGGGAAAATTTAACTTTGCACTAAGTGGCAAATAAACAAGACCTAAAGAAAACAGTGCAAATCGCGGGAAAATGTAAATAGCGAGAACGTAGACACGTGATTTCTCTATATATTCGTTTGCTTTCAAAGTTTAGGGAAATTTCCGAATCTTATTATTTGACCGAATCAAATACGAATCATGGATATATTCGCTTCGACTTCAAAAATTTCGAAGCTTCTCACACCCCTAATAATTACAGTATGAAATTTTGATGGGCATTATTTTTGTTAAATAAGCAACTTCTATCTCACAGCAAAGCATGTGCCTGGTCATGCCTAGATCCTTTCTCTTGCCTGCTCATATGGCCAGATGGAGAAAACAAGGATCTAGGTAGCGTACAGTCATGTACTTTCTGGTTTAAATTTATTAGTGGCTTACTGGCTGCAGGAGACAACAGCGCTCAGGCATGAAATGACCTAGGAATCAAGCGGCTGTAGTCTGGCTTTGCCAAGTAGCATGTGTCTGACTTCAACCCGGCATTGCCAGGTAGCACACGGCTGGCAGTAGCAAGACAATGTTGCTGGCAATGTGTGTTTGTGCCAAGCATTGGCTGTGCACTTGGGCTGGGCTCCGGAGGGCAGTAGTAGACTTTTCGTTTATGTATCACATTCAGTCCATACCGTATAAGAATTACATTACTTGACAGATCATAAAAATGTGGAACTATGTAAACAAAAACATTATGTAGCCTTCAGCCACCATGTGCTTTCCAGCTGACGATCAAAACATTTAAATAATTATTAAGGTATGTGATTGCAATAATATCCAAAATGTGTTGATATTTTCTTTTGGTTGTTTTTAGTTCTCAGACGAGTTGTTTTTCAGTACTGGCTGCACATTATTCCTGCTAGGGTCTATAGCAATTAATCCATTACTACACAATCCAGTACATCAAGAAATGAACTGCTTACTACCAAAATTGTAGGTTTCCATTAGGAATAATACAAGCTTCATCATTCTTACTAAATGCACATCTACGTTGGTGGTAGTGTTAATGGAAAATTACGTACTTAGTTATTGCATTATTTAAGGGCATTACCAAAAATAAACATGTTTGAATAACTTGTGTAATGTTTCAATCAGGACAATGGCGGGGAAGGTCACTAGGCTACTAATTACAATTTAAATATAAATAATTGTGCACAAGTAATCACAGGATGGTACTCGCAGATAGAAACACACACACATAGGACGAACACATTTCTCCGCGGACGCGTGGTCACAACGTATCGCAGACTACATCTGCTTCATCAGGTGAGTGCAGGCATACTGAAGTCTATTGTCCAGCGGTGGTTGGTAATCAGTACACTTAGCGGCCAGAGGGTGAACTAAGGTGCGGCGGGAAGTTTGAAATGAGGGTTTTTTACCTATGTTTTTTAATTCCTACCCAACAATTAAACTTTAAAATAATAGTGCCTTACCAAATTTACTTCTGTGTAAGCCCCTCATTTTTCTGAAATATTGCACCCAAAAAAAAGGTGGTGGCCTAGGCGTATTTTATTTATTTAAGAATGAAAAACTAAGTTTTACTAATGCAAAATTACCGACTGCCACGGCTTATTAAACATCACTAATCTATTGATTTTCAGTAGATGTTGCCAATCGCGTTTACCTGACACTGGGGCACGCCAGTACAATATGAACAGCAGCGGCTGGTGACTGCCAGACGCCGGCTCCCAAGGCCGGCCACAAGGCAACTGGCAAGTCATGCAGTAGCTACATATGGAGGAGTGTAGGAGGAAGGAGAGGAAGGTGGGAGAGACTGGCGAGAGGCGTGGCTTACCCTCCCTTGTGTCAGCCAGCCAACCAGACAATGCGGGATGGCCTTCCCCCAGTATTTCTCCTCCCCATCTACATTACATTTACTCTCTTTCTATATTCTGTTGACATTCACTTACCGTACCTCTGAATTATTTACAGCTATCTTGCAGTGCGGCGTCTCAACGTGGGCACTATCTTAGTTGAAAATTTGATGGTAATGACATGATACATAACTTTTTAACACTTTAATTCCAAAACATTTCACCACCTGTAGGCACAGTAGCAGTTAGCTAACGCTACATCAGTGCGACTCTGAAAACAATTGCAGCATAACTCGGCCCAAGCCCGTGAACTGTGGCAACACTGTGTCCGTGAAATCTAGCAACATTGCATTGGCTGTGAATCACAAGGCAAGCCATTGCCAGCTCTAGTGCTTGCTGTCTACTGGTAACTCTGTCCACTCCTCACCGCCCTTCTCCACCTTCTCCTTTCTCTCCCACACTACCTGAATACACACACAGCTTGCGTGTGGCTTCCTTACAGTCCCGTTTGAGGGAGGATTTCAGACTGCGGTAAATGTGCTAGCGTGTCCCACCTCATAATCAGTCCTACTGAGAGAACACAAACTGCAATACCAATTTGTGTACCACTAATGTCACCTCCTGCATTGGCTCAAAATATGTGGCATGTGGTTTCTTGCATGCTAAACCGCCCTGCCATCAGATAAACCCAGGAAATACATTTTTTATTTTTTTTTTCTCAAAAATCTTATCAAAAAAGAAGAGGGGACCTATACATGGGCGGGGCCTGTACATGAGTAAATACAGTATTTTGTGATAAAAACTGAAGTTTCAAGGGCACATGACTGCAAACAAACATCTTTAAACTAATATAAAAATGGCTATGTATACAAACATTAATACTATTAATTTTTCGTGTTGCTTTCAATTTGGTTCAGCATTATCAGATCATAAAGCGGTAAGTTTTAAGTTTTAAGTAGTAGGCTATCAAAAAAAGCTAGCCTTTTGTGGTACCTTCGGAAAAAAAAATTTAATATCAATGTTACTATCATGGTCGTACCACTCGCAAAATGTATTTAAAAATAATACTCTTAAAAATATTGGTTTAAGAATACACAGCAAACATTTTCATGTTCACAAGCTAAATGGAAATAATATACAGTATCTACATATACGTAATAAGTATGGAACTGCTCAGATCACCTTGAAATCAATTTGGTAATATATAATCATTAAACAAGTACACTTTTAATGCCTGGAAAAGACACAGGCCTAAGAATTCTGTCCTTTTATTTTGGTAATATATAGGCCTACATTTTTGCAGCTGACAGGCACAAAAACTCATGTGGACTTTATCTTCAACAAAAACATATAGACACTTTTGTACAAAATAAATTTATTGAGTCGGCACTTTCAAAAATGCATGTTTATATATAAGTCTACAACAACAAATTCTGTTAAAATAAACCGTAGGAGACTTTTTTTGTGTAATACTTTTCTCTAGAGTAGTTCATGCTTTTTACTTTGCAACTATTTTTTTAAAGAAATGTCAAGCTGTCAGGCGGTCGTTACCAAGACAACGATTTTCCAGTTCCCGTCTTCCGAAACAAGTTCTAATATCCCATTGTCGTTGGTAATTACAGGCCAGATTTTTTAATCCTCGCATTGCAGTATATTTAGTACTTGCACATAATATTAACGTAACACCTTATAAGAATGAAAAACACATAGTACTAACACATCCTCAATTCACTCACAGTCATGACATGGCCGTCCTTTGTTGTTGTTACTGGTACATGTCGACTGATAATGGTGCAGTTGTTCGTAAAATAGTTAAATGATGCAATTTGAATAAAATAAAATAGATAACTGACTAATACTGGATACAGAGCTATGTTATTATATCACAATCACTCAAATATTGCTAACTTATCTTTCACTATTTTTAACGTCGTCAATGGAAGTTAACTGATTTGTGTTGTTCAGGCCATACAATGATATCTGGTTATTTTACGTGGAATGTTATTCTGGTGCATGTTATAAATGTTGGCAGTGTCAGCTGTCAAAATACAGAATTCTCATATGGGACGGACTTTATGATTTTTATATACACAAAATGGAAGTAGTAAAATTTTTTTTTTACTAGATAATAATGTTTCCGGTGAAAATAAAAAATTTTTTGGATGGAAATTTAAAAAATAGTACAAAATTTACTTTTTTCAAGATTTTGTATCTTACAAACTATATTCGTCTTATGTGCAGGGTCATCCTTTATACCGGCAAATATCATAATTGCTTGACCTATAATGAGTGCAAGATACCTGTATCAGTTGTGTGAGGTGTTCACAATGGTTGTGTATTGCAGGTGACACTAGACGAGTCCATCCGCTACAAGCCGGGGGACTCGGTGGAGACATGGCTCACCAGCCTGCTTTGCCTCGACACAACTACGGTACAGCCCATTCAGTCTGGCTGCCCACCTCCTGAGAACTGCGATCTCTACTACATCAACAGGTAGCCTAATCTCTTGGTGTCATATTTCAGGCTGGTAGTGTTTTACTTCATAGCTGTCACCAAACAGTTGCACCCCTGTTAATAAAGACAAAATGTATAAAAAATTTTGTAAATAGTTTATTGTTTTCAGATGTACTTAAGGTAGGTTTTACAGTTTGACTGTATTAATGGCCATCCCATTGTGTGTGATGGTTTTGTTTTTATTTCCTTTGTTTGACGTTGTTTCCTCTTTAAATACAATAGAATCACTTTTTCACACCCCCTATTTTTATACTTTCTCACATTTTATACCTGAATTTTGTGTTCCCATTTGCAGCTTTTACATTAGAAATTTCCCTCTTTTTACACTTTCCTGCATTTTACAACAAATTTTCCAGGTTCCTTGAGAAGTGTAAAAAAGGGGTTCTACTGCATGTAAATTAGAAGTAGGTATTTCAGTTTAATGTCTTTTAAATTTTGCTTGAATTGTACTAAAGACGTATAATGTTTTGTTAAATTTGTAAGTAATTGTTGTACTGAAGACGTGTACTTTCTTGTTAAATTCATAAGTTGTTTGTAGAGACACACAGTTTTTGTGATTTTTAATTACAGTATTGTCTTAATTTTGCGATTTCCAGCATTTTTATAAGGAATAGTGAATTTTGTGATTTCCGCAGTTCAATTGCAAATTTTATTACTATGATGTTACTTTATACAGAAAAATATGTTACACAGTGCAGTTTTTCGTGGATTCAAATTTCACGTGGTTATTGGTTAATAGGAAGGAATAAAATTTTAAAATTCAGTGTAGAAATTCTTTTTTTCACCCAAAAATAGCAAGTAACATTTTGGGCTAATTTTATTATATAAAATAATCAATAATGAATTTATTTTCATCCATGCATAAAATGTGTAGCTGTATGCATTTTCCAATTGCATCATTACTTCATATATAACCTATTTCACTTTCTCTGTTAATACATAACCTAAATAGTTGACATGGGCAAGGCCATGTGAACCCCACATATCGATAAACTAGCACATGTTACAAAAGTTAATTATTAGGGTGATTTAGGTATTAGATTTGGAAGTAGTTTTGTGAATTATAATAAATACTGTAGTTAGTATTCATTGTATTTTATTGCTTACTTCCAGTATTTTGTAAATGTGAACTACTTATTTGTGACATACTGTAGGTTAATTTAAATAATAATTAAGGAACCCTAAATATGTTGGCTTACAAAATTTTGTAAATACATATAGAAATTTGGTGTAGTTATAGGTTTTACGCATTTTTCAGTATACGTAATTTTATTAAAAGCAATGTTTCACGCGAAATTAGAATCCTTTGGGGATGTTTTGTCAGAAATGAATTTATGCACAATTGTCGAAATGTGTATGCTTTCCTTTTAGATATTTCTAGTTTTAATTATCATTTAATTGTAACAGTTTTAGTCCATGCATATCATTTTAATAAATTTTTACCTTTTTTCACTAATATTTAAATGTTTTGAATGGGTAAACTTACAAACACATTCATTCATGTTTATTTCACATATTCCACCAAGTAAAAAAACCAAATTTTTACTTGTTTAGCCATGATCATGTCCATAGATACACTCATGCAGATATATTCATTCCTCAACATATTTTGCTGTTGAAAAGTATCAATTCACATATGGCCTTGATCATCCTGTACCACATTCTTGATACAGCAAAACCTCGTTAATTCGACGTGCTCGGGACCGAAATTTTGTACTTCGAATTACATAACTTCAAATTATCGAATTAAAAAAAAAATAGTAATTTTTTGTTAAGGTACAAACACCCTTGGTGTTTCTACACCCATTTTTACAGCTAATTTGGAAGAACTGTTATGCTTTCTAATTAAAAAAGAGAATAGTAGTTGGAATTAATTGGCCCAAAAAGTTTGTTGCATTTTTCTTGGTTGTTCCATGATGCATTTTACTTGGCGAGAACTGTACTGCAAGTAGCGTGCATCACATCTACTAGGCTGTCAGCAACTCTGTGCTTCCCCTTCCCTTATTCCAGCACTCGATATGCCACGCATTCCCTTTGCCACAGCATGTGATTGTTATTACTTCCGTATTTGCCGACACATATGACAACCCCCCACGTAGGACGAGTAACAGTTTTGAAGGTACAAAATCTTAAAAATAGTCAATCATTAATTCTGAAATTCCCAACAGAAAAATATGTTTTTCATTTGCTAGAAACATCAATATTTAGTTTAAATATTATTTAAGCATTTATTGCCATTATGTAAATTTTAAGATGAGACACATAAACCATTAACATGGGGTACTAGTGCCCCCCGAGCACTCAAGAGCCATGGAAATTCATGGCTGCTGCAGCGGCAACACGTGGCCGGCGCCGGCATCATCAATTGCCATCCGCAGTGCACTACTTGGCAACGTTGGGAGGCCAGCCGCATGCCACATCCATGGCAAGTCGGGCTGCAGCAGCTGCTTGCAAAGCATTCCTGTGCGCTGTTGTCGCCAAACAGCAAACACTAGACAGATGATTGTGTGCTACGTTACCTAGATCCTCGTTTTATCCGCCCGAGAGTTTTGAGCTGGCGAGACAAATTATCTAGGTACGCAGTATCTAGATCCTCATTTTCTCTGCCCTAGAGTAATGTCCTGACGCGACATAGGATCTAGGCATGTGTTCCAGTTGTATTGATCGCTTCGCTGCGAGGTAAAAGTGCCTATGTCATGAATATGACGCTCAGATGCCATGTCAGTTAAACATTATTTGAATCTATAAGATGTTGAGAGTTGAGTGATGCACGGCGACAGGAAGTGCAGCCGGCCACACGGTTGTATGGCATCAGAGCAGTGCACACAATGTGACAACATAACACGGGAGGCAGCAGATACTGTGACCTTGACTGCTATATGTTATCTCCTCCCACGAGTTGCCAGTTAGATGACATCAGGGGAACACAGGAAACAAACATGTGCTTTTTTATTTTGCCATTCTGCGGGCCGTTATTTTCCTAGAAGTAACATTGTTGACTAGTGACTCCTGCCAGTGAGCGAGAGAGTTGGGGGGAGGGAGGTGGAAGAGAACACCTAGAAGTAGCATTGTTGACTAGCGACTCATGCCAGTGAGCGAGAGAGTTGGGGGAGGGTTGGTGGAAGAGAACAAGGAAGGAGGCACTTGCTGGGTGACACAACTCTGGCATATGCTTGGTATGTGGCTAGCTAGGAGGGGGGAAGGGAAGTAGAGAAGTCCTAAAAGTAAACCAGCTCTGCCTACATGAGGTAGGAGGGGAGGGGGTCTGACAAGCTACCTTCTTCCTTATCCTCTCCTTCCCTCATTCCCCCCGCTTCGCCCTGGCCGCTGAAATACTCCAGACTCGTGGCACATGCGCACATGTCTTATCGTAATTGCATCTAGCTCACAGTGCCGAAGGAAAGAACATCACTTGTTCGTCATATCACACAACACAGCCACGGCACGCTGTGCCGTTCCTGTGTCTTCCAGTCTTCTTTTCCTCTCTCTTTACACGCACTACACACACTCATATACATTCGAACTCAAGAGCCATGCACAAGCAGACAGCAAGGAAGCCTCAAGGTCAGCGCGGCACGGCCAGGCATGGTAACGGAAACATAGCCAGGGCTGTACAACTCCACATGGCACAGCATTATTCTTAGATTTCGCCAACGCGAGACTTTGAATTACTTGGACATGATTGCTGTTTGGGCCAGAAGAAAGCTTTGACTTACAAATTAATCTAATTTCGAATTAACCAATCTCCATAGCATGTAAAATCCTATCCTTACGTTCGGGACCGAGTGATGGCTTCGTTTTGTATGGCATTTTGAATTAACCGAGTTTGAATTAACGAGGTTTTACTGTATATCAACAAGATGGCTGCTGAGCAACGATAGTGGCAGCAAAAGTTTGAAGTCTACTTAGTAGATATACATATAGTTGACGCCCTGCCGTCACCGTTCACTTTTTTGCGCTCACCCCCTGGGCTTGTCCCTTTTGAGGTTAGGCCTAAGCAGGCACGACGCCCTCAGGTCCGCACAGTCACTGTATTGTACATGTAATTTTTCCAGATGCCTAGTACATATAAATATTAGTTTAATTAGGTTACCTTGCTTATGTAAATTAATCCAGAGTGGAAAACACGTGTTTTTGTGATGTATAAATATTTTTGCAATGTATGTAAACAAGAAACTGTCGTGATACCATGCCACAGGCCAGGTGGAGTTGCACCTGGTCGCGGCAGGTGTTTGTAGAGTGTGTCAGTGGCAGGTGTGCACTGGTTGGTAATGGCAGATGTGCAATACTTGAGTGTGTGTGGTAGATCAGTGACAGTGGCAGGGCATGTGTGAACTTGACACCAAAGTGTGACACCTGCCATCCCGGCCATCTGCCAGTGCAGGACACATGGCTTTGCTGCCTCCTCCCTCTACCCTCTACACTTCACCACAGGATCGCCACAGTTGCATTGTTTAGCCAGATACATCACAGCCCGAACGTCAGCGACAGCAGGAAACAATACACTGAACTAGACCTAGAAACAAATCGGACCATAGGTGTGGAT
>PNEQ01100960.1:0-22441 GCA_003012365.1 Medauroidea extradentata | reverse complement strand
AGTCCGGCAATGTGAGCAGCGCGCTGATGAGGTGCCAGAACCGGGAAACACCCCGCCAGCACAGTCACCCACGTCCACTCATATCGAACAGACGTCAGCAACCCACTCGGCGAGTGGGGAACCACTCTCACGAAAGTGTTCAGCAACAGATAACCATGGACCCTTAGAGGAACGGGCAGGGGCAAACACACCCGACGTACCTGCTTTCTTGTCCCTGGATTCGCCACTATCTTCGACAACAGAGGAGACTAGTGCAGCTGAACAATCTGATGAGGGGGTCAGAAACAGACAGGATCAGCCAACTGACCCGGGGAACGTTCAAAGCCTAGAGGAGCCCACTACTGTCACCGGCGGTGACCTTCAGACAGAAATGGAAGAGCCAGAGGTGGGACATGCAGATCCCCCCAAAGCTAGCGTGGCTGAAACCCCACCTACCTTGGCCCTCCGAAGGCTACACGACAGCGTGGTCAGCGAGGCGGACGGGGAGAACAGCGACGACAGCGTCTCCGAGACGCCACCCCGTCGCACACAACGGCAACGACGACAAGAATGCACTACCTGCACTGGCTGTGAGGCAGTGAAGCCGTGTTTACCCTCTGTTTTGCGGTCCCGCAGGAGAAACAGACAGGTCCGTCAGCTCCCTGACACGGTTCCGGATGGAGGGGCATCCAGCTCCCCCACAGCTACGGGCGGTGAGGCACCGACGCGGTCTGCTGACCGGTCAGGTCGCCTACCCACACACCACCAAGTTGCAGCAGGTGCCAGCCCGGCACACAACCACAGCAGGCACTCCACGAGTGACGTCCACAGCAAGCCAGCAGCGCAGCGGAGTCAACGTCGGCAATGCCGTCCCAGGGCGGCTAACCCGGCAGCAGCATCCAGGATGGGTGCATATCATCTTCGGGCTCGTGAGCAGCTCAGAGCCCCGAGTCGCTGGTACCACTAGCGGCCAAACGGTCGCCTGAGTGGGGGGGCGGATGACGTGTTCCGCGGATGCCAGTTTGTCCGCTGGGCTACAGTGGCTCTGACGGCCGTAGACACGTGACTGCCTCCTTCACCACGGACGCTCCATCAGCCAGGCTTCACGTCTCTGGGGACGTGAATACCCTGCCCCGTTCCTATGGAGCTTCACCACCAGCCTCAAGGTAGCAATTTCCAGCTACGATTTTGAATGCCTGGCCAGCCATCATCTTCGTAGTAAGTGTTAATTTAATGGGAATTGAAGGGCAAGTTGTGGTAATGTTTGTGACGTGCGGGCTTAATGCGCCGCTACATAAACACGTGACAAAGTGGTGAACACGAAAACTGATCCATGCTAAATTCAGGCAAACTGATATCATTTGTAGACTCTACAGATTTTCTAGAGACCTACAGACATCATGAGAATAAACATTTTTCTTTTTAATTTTTCTATGAGTGAGTGATGTTTTTGATTAGGGCAGTAGGACGCTATGCCAAAGCCCACCAAAATCGTCATCGTATTATTTTGTTACGTCTTACAAAATAATACTTAAGTAGACTTTCAGTCTCATTTACAATGTCTACAATTTAATTACTTTTTCAAATATTGCTTTTATATTATTCGTTATTGCTTTCCTGTGTATTGTTGCATTTTTAAGTGTAATTCTGAACACGCCCTATACAGACTGGCAGTTATTAACTAAGGGCAGATGAGTATTAATAATTGTTTTTGTAATTTTGGATGATATTCTGTAATGAGTTTTTACTTTAGTTTAGCTTGTAAGAGCTTAACCACCAAGTCTGGCGGGAACACGGGCTACTGTGTCCTCCCTCCAGACGCCATGTCAGTAGTCTTCGCCTGATCACCGGAGCATTAAGTCGCGCGTGGAGGACGTTCCCGTCTCCCTGAGGCCCAATCTATTAGGATCAAGTCATTTTAGTTTTCAATAGCTTATCAGTAACGTACCGGAACCTTTTCTTTTTCTGCATGGCCTCAGGGGTTGACACGCGGTCGGGAAGAGCTCTTTCCGCACCCGTTTAAGGATTTCACGTATTTTTCCATTGTTGGCTTCGCGCCACTTTCACCGCTTACGAGTGCTACGGGCGAGAACAGTGGCGTGGTACATGGTGGTCAGCTCTAGGACGAGTGACCTCAATAAACCGTACCTTAAGAGTCATCTGTATCTCCAACATTCATTTCAGTAGTGGTAGTGGATGTCTCTCAACAGCACACGCCGAGGACGCTGCAGCAGCTTCGAGGGACGAAGCTACTCTCTACACACGCCGTCGGAGTCAGGACAGGAAGGCCCATGGTCGCCGACCCACTCAACCACACCAACAGGTAAATGCCGGGCAACTTTGTACTGTGACATCCCACCTGACACGACCCAGAGGCGTCAAAACGAAGGGAAAAAATTAGTTGCATTTTCTCTTCCTATCTCGTGCAAACCAAACGTTCACATACTTCACTACAATGTGATGTCTACAGTGAATTTATGGAGATTGGCGCTCTTGTACCAGCACAATTCTGATGGGGCCTGTCACGCCTCGAGCCAGTTGGGGAGGACTAGTGATGGTGGAGGTGAATGTCACGAACCCGAGACACCAAGGATCTCACTGCTTCAATCAGTCGGGTATTACTTCCATTACTTCCCCATCCACACCTCATTTCACCTTCACCCTACCGACCCTGCCTAAATACCTCTAATGCTGCCTTCCCCACCCACACGCCTACGTCAGAATGGCTTCCGACTTGTGGGACTGCGTGCTGCAACTGCTACAGCAAACAGGACAGTTTTACAGCGCCCAGACGGCATGAGGAAATGGACGCCAACAGCCTTCGCTATTTTTTTTCGCTGTGACACGGTTAGTTCGCCATCTTGGACATGCCTAGACATCGCGACATGCTGGTGCCTCCCCACCCCTCACTGAGTGTGACGTGTCAGCCACCAAGGTCAACTTATCCGCGCGCGACGGGACTGGAGCGAGGCTAGGTGCCGAGCCGCACACCCATCCCCCTCCAACACGTGTGGAGTTGCCGCGCCACGACGCGGATCACGTGGTGTTCCGTGTTTGAACAGCTGTGTTATAAAAATGGACAATAAGCAAGGCCCAGTTTTTTTCGACCGCATCTGTGGTGATTGTGGACAGCTGTTATCTACCAAAGACCAAATGATTCACTCATGTTGCAGTCTACCACGGTGGCATATTCCTGAATCAAAACAAAACAACTGTGACTTCTGCATCGCGTTCCCGCGCGTGGTGTCCGCCGATACTCCCGCGGATGTACACGCAACGGGGAGCAATCAACAGCTGTCGCAATTTTTCACTGCATCCTTAAATTTCATGGACCAGGACCAGGACAGTATAACGCCACAACAACACAAAAAATGCAAAACTATTACAGTATATTGTGTCTCGCCACGGGACCCCCAACTTTAATGTACAATAGGTGCACATGCATATACCATGAAACCTGCTTGACACCCAGGAAGTGGCCAACGCATTAGCCGGTGGTGAAGCATGTCAACAATGCTCGCCTCCTGTCACGGTGAAATGTGAGGGTGTCCCAGAGGAAGTCAAGACAATTCCACATCATTCACCGCTTACGGCATGTCAGCAACCACTGTGTTTCTCTTCTGATAATGACGTGGTCACCTGTTGGCGCTGCCGACAGACGGCTCACATGGACTGCCTACCGCTACCTCAACGCCTAACTGTACAGGGTCAACAATATTCATGTTGGACCTATGATTCCGAGCGTTGGTTGGACGACCAGATGGCGTGTGTCATACCAGCACCACCACGTCAACCTGAGGTCTGCATACCACTGTCAACCTTGGTGAACACCACTATTCCCACAACCACTGTCAACGTAGTCCAGTACCTTCGAACACCTCAGATGTGCACACCGGCTCCTATGGCTCCACTTCCGGCAGCTTTATGGATGCCCCCCAAAATGTCAGCTGTGCCATACATGATGGAACCAACGACGCCAGCCAAGTTAAAGGTGTTGCCGACCTTTGCCAGGCTAGGTCAGAGGACCCCTGTGAGTTTATCAAGGACATTACCACACGACTACAGCGATACGGCGTTAGCCCAGCTGAGTGGCCTCAGTGTGTTGGTGACCAACTTCAAGGTCAAGCAAGTGCTTGGTGGCGAGCCGTCAAAAGGTACGTTATGACGTCGGCAGAGTTTGACACAGCCTACCAGCGGAAGTTTAGTGATGCCTACTATTCGATCCAGATGCAGAGTCGACTTACGTTCGAGGAGCAGCGAGAGGGCGAGTCACTCACCGCCTTACTCACTAGGAAGGTACACACGGATTCCAACCTTACTTACCGGAAGATGAAGTGCTACTAGTGGCAGCAGAGACGACCTAGCCCCAGTTCCATCAAGCCCTCTTTCCGCTAGTGCATATTGGACTAGACGAGTTCCTTATGACCGCCGCAGTGTTAGAACGGAACATGCCTTCCACGACACATAGTTTGTTATCATCTGTGCCGCGCTTCCGCGATTCGCACGATGTCGGCGGGCTGCACAAACAGCCAGATATGACAAGACACCCGAAGCAGTTAGTGACAGCCCAAAACAGTGAATCGCCAAGGGCACATAGTGAAACCCTGTGTCGTGACCACCGCACGTGGCCAGACTACAACAAACCACCGCGATCACTGTGCCAATACTGTCTCGACGACCAGTATCACTGGCACAAGGACTGCCCCCGTCGGATGTCGAACTCTCGCGATACAGTACACAGCAAGGACTCGAGGCCGGGAAATGAGTAAATGGGGAACGGGAATTGGACGTTCCCTCCTCCCCATTGCCAGGCAAAAACACCTCAGTATTGACTCCAGAACAAATTTTGCTTAATCAGATGTGCAGTTCACAAAACCAGTGTATCACTATACCAGTGCATGTAAACAAGGTCCCATGTTTAGCTCTCATAGACACAGCAGCCACACATAATTTCTGTCATCCCCGTTTCATGCAAAATAGTACTATCAGACCATGCAATCAAATCATTAAACTAGCCACATACAGTCAGGAGTGCCGACCTGCTGGTGTCATCGACATTACCATCGGCATATGTGATTTAGAGACAGTGACGTCAGCAATTGTGTCCGAAGAGTTATGTGAGGCAGTTAGGCTCCCATGACTCACTGAACAAAATACCGTAGTGGAGCCAGCCGCCTGCCGGATTCACTTTGGCCTTACAGAAAGGCGCACCGCGTACGCTCTACACCCGCGTCCTCCAGGTACTGTGCCATCTATCTTACTGACGGAAATAGACAACGACGTGCCGCCGCAATTCGTTGAAGCCTTCCAGCACATGTTGGACGAGAGACGTGATGTGTTTGCTACCCACGACATGCTGCAACGTACCAATGTCACTGAACACGTCATCGAGCTGGAGCAAAACGAACACATATACGAACCACCACGCAGCTACCTACCACACCAAGCTCGGATAATCAAAGAGCAAGTGCAAGAGATGCTCCGTGATGGAGTTATCGAGCCATCTGACAGTCGCTACAAATCCGCCATCACACTTGCACCCAAGAAGGATGGGACTTGGTGTTTCTGTGTCGATTTCCGCGCTGTCACACAGGTAACCAAATCTACAAACCCCCCCCTCCCCGTATGTCAACATAAGAGACGCCCTTGCAATCTTGGGCCAAGCCAAGATTTTATCAACCCTCGACCCCCAGAGCGGATACTGGCAGGTACCCGTCAGACCCACAGATCGCCATAAGACAGCATTCACAACAGACGATGGAGGCCGGTACCAGTTTTGCGCGATGCTCTTCGGCCTGAAGTGTGCACCTACCACGTTCCAGAGTATGACGGTGCGCGTACTGGACGGCTTCATCGGTGAATTCGTGCTGGCCTATCTGGACGATGTAATTGTCTGGTCGGAAACTTGAGAAGACCACCTCCGTCATCTGTCTCTGGTTCTCGAACGACTCACAGTAAATGGATTAACGGCTGCAGTACCTAAATGTCACCTCGGCAAAACCACTGTTGACTTTCTGGGACACATCGTCGATGCTGAGGGTAACCGCCCTAATCCCGAACACCTCCGTATCATATGAGAGTACCAGCAGCCTCGTACGAGGAAACAGCTGATGAAATACTTTGGACTTATCAACTGGTTCCGAGAGTATGTAGAGTAGTTCGCCATTGTGACGGCCCCCTTAACGGCATTGTTGGCACCTCAGAAACAGTACCGGTGGACGCCTGAAGCAGAAGAGGCATTCACCCAAATCAAACAACGTTTCATGACCTGCCCTACCCTGGCCAGGTACGACCCCAAAAAACAACTCATTCTTGTACCAACTGGACGACGATGACAGACGGCGTGTCATCGACTATGCTAGCGAAGTTTGGCACTACAGAGCGTCGCTACGATGTGAACGAGAGGGAATGCCTCGCCGTCATCTGGGCTGTAAAGCGACAAAGGGGATTGAGCTGGCATACCTGCCACTCACCCCTCCGACCCCTGTCCCAGAGCTCTCCAGGTGAGCGCGGTTGCGGCTACTCTGTGACGTCATTGATGGGGATGATGAAAACAGCGACGGAGAAGGAGAACAACTGATTCGCCGCACGAAGCGCCAGCGTCAATACACACGTGTGCGCACCACCTGTGCCGATGTCCCGGCTTCACCAGGCACAAGCAAGTACGACGTTTCGATGCCACTGAATTGCAGCGACATCAAGAACCAAAAACATTATCACTTACGGCCCCGTCGACAATGCCGGCAGGTTTGTTCCTGCTGCTGTTAAGAAGACTACAAGGACTCACGGCGCGCAGACGGTCTCCACGAGGGGAGGCATTTGACGTGTGCCAAGCACACCCTCTGGCGTAGCCCGTCTGTCGCACCGTATCTGTGCCACCCTCACCCCCACGGCCACTTCATGGTCCTTTGGGAGCTACTAGTCCTACCAACCTGCCGCCGTTCAGCCTCCCAACAGCATACATCTCGACATGGAGGATACAGAAGGGACTCGCCACACGGGCAGTAGACCTACGGCCGTCACCAGCAGCAGCCGGCACCCTCCAGGGCATAAGCAAGACGCCCCCATCCCCTTTGCCATCACCGCCAACAGGTCAAGTTCAATTGAGTGCAGTACAAGTATGTCCAGTGTATATGAAAGACAAGTTAAAGAAAGTAACATATTTATGATATGGGATGCGTTCATAGTGCCCGTCGTATAAGGGTGCTTTCAAAAACACATGTCTTACTAAAACGAATACATATATAACACAAGAAGGTTGCCATAAGTACTGATGACTCCAATTAATTAAGAAATACACTGGACACAATTGGTACACTCCGAGGGGTTACACACATACCTACACCCACACACACGCTCTCACACAGCACAGTGTCGCTGGAGGGGGGTGAGGGTGGCACAGATACGGTGCGACAGATGGGCTAGGCCAGAGGGTGTGCTTGGCACATGTCAGAGGGATATTTTTTGAAACTTTAGACTATTATTTGTAGTGACTAACTAGTCACAGTTTAAGGCTTATAAAATGTGAGGCAACATCGCAAAACTGCCTGTTGCCATGACGATTAGTCAAGCATCGTATTCTTTTTCCATTGTCTCCTGAACATGCTATAGTATTTTTGGTTATGTTGAGTGTGAATTGCTAATACTATTACATGTAATAGCATTTGCGCCAAAATACAGTATGCAATATCGGAGATGAATTCGCAACAAAAATGTCAAACTAATTATGCATTGGAATTGTTTTAGAAATGTGTTAATATCGTAAGATATACACACAATTTGTTAAAATTTATCTTAAATGGCAAGTTAATTTATATTCATTCGACTGTTTACTAGCGTTGTTCCATATATATATAAATAATTGCTAAGATATAATTAAATAAACACCATTCTCAGCTGTTTTATTTTACGTTTTTCGAATTGGCATGCTGAAAATATACGTCGTGATAAATTAGACGATAATATGTCGCCATATTTGTTCCAAACCTGACAAATGTGCAGGTTAATCACACAAACTACTCACCTGCCTTGACATACTTAAACCATGACTAGTTAAACCCATACTAAAATAGTCGCCTCTAATTGCGCTTTCTGGATACGGAAAATCGAATGTAGTGACTAAATATGGTGATTTAAATTGTGACAGTTTTTTTAAACCATAACTAATTCTGTTTCTGAATACAGCCCTAGGCCTTTTTGCTTCTTAATCTTTACCTCTGGCATATACGAGACTATAACTTCCCGAAATTATTTAAAGTGTAATAGCTGGCCGATTATATCATCAAACTGTTTTAATACAAAAATGTAAAATATACCTCCTTTCATATTCTTAGTTTTTGAAAGCCTCAATCTACGTGTCCTTACAGCTTTTGTAGACACATCGCCTATCATATCATTGTACAAAGTGCAGTTGGGGGAATATCCAGCACATTTCGTCCCCACAGAGTGAAAGCCATTTCCATTGCACGGACCTTCCCGCGCAGAACCTAGTTATTAAGTCGGCCTATTTAAGATATACATGCGCACAGACCCAGAGGATCACCTCCAAGGCGAACCTCCCGAGTTTTACTTCAAAACACGAAACAAGGCCTTTCCACAGCTGGATGTTCGGTGTGAACCCCAACTGTGACATGAGGTAAGGTGTTGCATTTTGGATACGCGGGCGAACGCAAACCAGTAGAAAGCCGACTTAAGTACTTGGAAGACGATGATGTTAGATTACGGCTGAGAGTAGGAAATTTAAAAAAAAATTTAAGTGGGCCATGAATTTCAAAAGTAAATATAGATATATGTATATAATCAACAATTACCAGTTGTTTCACATAGCACTGGCCACAGTGCCACAGCAAGGGCAAATTATTCTTACCTATGGAATTGGAAGGTATTTCTTAATGCACATGCCCATTGCATCGTGAATCTCGGTGTCCCTTCTGTAGCTGGTGTTTCTCTCTGTGTCTAGGTCGATGCTCCTGACTCGCAAATCGTCTTTATGAATTTTTGACCATCTACTGTTGGTAGGTGGTAGTTCCTAGCAGTTTCCCCACTCGATAGGGCCCTTGCCAATACAGTGCAAATCTGGTGCAGTTATTCTTGACTGCTGTCAAGATTGGGTAACTTCGCAAAAATTCTTCTTTTGCATTCGGTCATTGTTTATATGTATTTGTTTCTGTTCTCGGAATTTATATGGGTTGGGTGTAGTCAGTCCTGCTACAGAGCTTGTAGCTCACTTGAGCTCTGGAGTTCACAGCTGTCACTAAAGCTGTCAGTATCTCTCTAATTACTTTGTTTGCCCTCTGATGCAGACAAAATGGACGACTTGAAATACACACCCCCTCACATCACCACAGGGGAAAAGTACTGTGGGAAACAAAGCTTGTTTACAAACATGCTGATTTGTTAGTTTGGTAATTGCAGAAAACAAAAATGTTTCACATTCATAGATTTGCACACAAGGGTGAAAAAAATATTAGTTTCCATTTCAAGGTTAAGATACGGAAATACATAAGAATAATATTTACCTGAAAAACAAAAAATTCCAAACAAATAATAAATTTTCCTGACGTACATCTCATCCGGGACATGTGAAGCCAAACAGCTAAATGAAGGTTATGTTCGGCTGCGGTATCCATGGAGATAGGAATTGTATCCAACACCTAACTGAAGCTCCGCCTCTTTTCAAGTCGTCCATATTGCTTCGGCGATTTGAGTGTCCGACTGTATGTGGCTTTTACCTAAATGGAAGCAAAGCTGGTGTTTCAGTGAGTGATGATTAAGGAAAGGAATAATTTGCGAGTTCAACTCGCGTCAATGACTGACATGTTAGAATTCACTGTCCTATGCATGCTCGATCCCGTTCAATCGTTCGTTGTCTGCTGTCCCAGTAAGTAGCAGCTAATGAATACATGGTTGGGGCTTGTGTATAAATAGGACAATGGATTCTAACACACATGATGTTGAACTCGGGAAATATTCTTTTCCCTACTGATTATGCGTTTCTGTGGGGTTAGCCCGAGGGTGGTAGAAAGATGGGGTGTGCATAGTAATATGTACTCTGTCGCACAATATCCTCCGAGCATATCCCACAAATTTGCTAGCTGTGTCCATTAAAATAACTGTTGGGTAGCCTCAATGGTGGAAGAATTCTGTTTCCAATGTGTGTCAGTTTGTGCATATCAGGGTGTTACTACAGCATTTGCCTCCTTCCACTGGCTTAGCTAATCTGTCATCGCGAACAGGAAGCTCGTTGCATATGGGGGTATCGTCCCATGATATCGAGGGCAATGTCTCTGGCCGGTTCAGTTGGTCTGAAAGTTACTTGTGTGCTATCTGCTCGTCTATGTTTCATAGTTTGGCACTCGTGTCACAACCAGTCATATTGACATGTTTCTGCCACCAATCCAGACCAGTGGAAATGTTGGTCCACATTACCGCATATCTGCTCAGTACCTGGGTGGCCAGCAAGGAAGTGGTCATGCACATTGTCGAAAACCCATTCCCTTGCTTCTGGTGGGACGAATAGCTTCTAGTTCTCTAATCGGGGCAGTCTAGCCTACTGTTGACTCTTATGAACACGTACAGTTTTTGTTCGTACCTTCAGCACAATGTATATGCAGTGTGCATCTCGCGACATCTGTTTGGATTGATAATACACTGTTTAAATCTGTACAGGTGTTCGGGTCTGAAGCATGCTCGCAGTCACTGTAATTAGTTTATGCATGATGTCACATGCCGAGAGTCTTTACAGTAGCACAGTCTCCTGCAATCTGCTGTCGGCACCTGTTCTTGGGCGGGAACATCTGTTCTGTGTTGTCAAATTTCGCACTGTCACTGCACACTGGTGATTAAGGAGTGATCAGCCTGGGCATTCTGCATAGAGAGAACTAGATCAGCATCCTTCTGCTTAATGTGTCGGAACTGTGCCAAGCTCTAGTATCTGAGAGAGGTAATCCATGCATCTCTATATCAGGGAAGGTAAAGTTGCTCCAGGGCTCGTGAGTACTAGCAGGCACTATACTGGGATGGGTTCGCCCAGCTGTGGATGCGCTGTCCATCAGTACTCTAAACAATGTGGTTGTAGTTGGCTGTGGTTTCGTCAGTGGCTGTATTTGAATCGGTTTCTTACACATATTCCGGACTCTCTGTTCGTCTGGTCTGGTTCTCAAGTTTGATTCTAAGTCTGAACAGATGTGTTTGCCCTATTTCAACCATAATGGCAATGCATAAATAAACTTTCATTATATCCAATGGTTCAGATTCTAGGAAGGGCTGAAGCATCTCATTTGTGTGTTAGATGACATCAGATAGTGCATGTATAGATAGGTATCTGGGTAGACTCGGCAGTATATGCATAATTTATTTGCAACAAAGAGCTCCACAGATTATCATCTCTGTGACTCACTATAAAACCCTAAAAATTTCTGCATGGGCTTCGGTTTCTTAGAAATGATCTTGGAAACTGGATGCTATCTATATTCGCACTGCTTGTCTACTCGTCTCCATTGACGTTGCCCAGAATAACGGGTTGTGGTGGTGACAGTGAATTTAAGGCTGTGAGACTGAAATAAAAGTTTCTGGGCACCAGCTAACTAGTTCGCTCAGGCTAGCACAAGACTCTTGATGAGGTGAAACGAGTGTAGGATCGAGGCGAGCCCCATCCTGTGATAGCCTGTCGTGAATGGGGAAAGTGATTGGAGACGATGATGTTCGCATGGTGCACTACCACATAATGATTCAAATAACCTGAATTCCACAAAAACCCTTTGTGCATCTCGTAGTTTGAGTAAAGGTAGCTTGAAATAATTGAATAAATATTCATAAAAATATGTAAGGTTATATGATGGTGGCAGATTAAGGTCGCCGGCCATAAGTTCCCTCGTGATGCGGGGTACGAAGAAATTACACTAAAATCACACACATGAATTCGTGGCTAATGGAGAGAATTTTAATCGCACGATACTGTGAAGACGAAATGAGCTTTTCCTCAACAAGCACAGTCGCAGTCTCTATAGCAGCCGGTTAGCTTAAACTGTAAATGGTGCATTTAGCACATGGTGAAAATTAAAGTATGGAAATTAAGGCGTAGAGGTAGGCCTTACACACGAATGGTGTCCTGGGGCCACTAATTAAAAAAAATTCCAGAAGATTATTTGAAAATACTATAGCACTCTACCTGATTGAGTAAGTATGTTGAAGTCTCCTGGGACTGCGAAACTGGGCACATGCTCACGACTGATCTATAGACCCACTAGTTAAAGATTAACTTCCTCCTCGTCCTCTGCTTAGTGCTTGGCTGCCCGGAATTCGGGGAAAGGGAAGTTGAAATTCTTTACATGAAGGTGGAATGGTCACATCAATCATATACATTTGTTTTAAAATGTGTGGTTATGCATGCAGCATGATTAAAATAGTAAGTCCCACTGAAAAAGAACATAAACACTTGCACTTGACAAAGAATACTCTAAACACTGAAATTAAAGTGACATGAAAAAATTATGTTACACAATCGTGATGTAGTTCTCTATCCAGACTGCTCCTTAAAATTATTGAGATTATTAAAGTTAATTGACTGTGCTGTAAATAAAGTCAGCAAGGACAGTTTTAGTTTGGCATGTAAAAGTCTCCATGGGAAATACGCCGGTTGTCAGGTTGGCCACTCTGACAAGGCCATGTGCAAAAACGCATAGGACAGTATATGTAGGGTCTGGCACATGTTGACCCTCGGGTGGACGGCTGGTTCCGCACATACCAGGTGCTGTGGTGTTGTGTGGCATTAAAATGGCTGACTTGGCTCATGTCAAACGCCCCCTCCTTTGGAGCCGGTTTCTGCTGCCACACAGTCCGTTAAAAAGCATCTGGCATGGGGTCGCTGCCGTAAGTGGTGGTGTTGACCACTCTTGGTGCGCCACCGAGGCTGTCTCCTCTCGTCTCTTCTTGGATGGTGGGTGGTCCGTACAGCATGCCCACTGACGTGGGTGCTGGCAGCTGAGTCTGGTGCTGATGGACTCCTCCGCCGTGTTGCTGCACCACGTGACAGCATCCAGAAGAAGTAGGTGGGCTTATGTGTAGCAACAATGCAGTATCTGCCATGGGTTGGATGGAGTGCTTGTCTCTTGTGCTGGGTACCGCAGTGCGGGTTACCTGTGGTGATGTCGCAGTGTTGGGTCGCATCGCGACACCAGGGGTCGATGTATCGGGGTGGACAACCTGAATGGTGGCACCATCAGCTTTGGTGGCGATGGCCACAGCGTAGTTTGTGTTGGTGTATCTCCTCCTCATACTTCCTGTCTCTGCCTCCTCGCATCCTCGGCAGGCTGGACCTGGCCAGACAGCATGGTTGGCTTCCTTCTTACGGCTGCGAAGGCTTCTGGGCTCAGTAGACCATGCTAGCCGCCCGTAGGTGTGTGGGTGAAGCTATGTGCATCCTCTCCGTGCGCCGACGACACGGGTGTTGCATGAATGTCCACATGTCGTCCGTGGAGAGTGGTGATGACGGCGTCGCTGTGTGACAAGCCGGGCTTTCTTTGATGCCTATGCTCTGCGTCGCCCAGGGTAGCTTGTAATTGGCGGCGTGGTCCGCACTGATGCCTTGTAGGCCTCCGGAAGCTGGGCGTCTGTGTAGGTGTGGTCCAACTCAGCACCACTGGTGTTCTGTCGGTCTCTGTTGGTTCTTGTTGACCCTCGCTTCCTGTTGGGCTCTATGCCCTTGGTGGCTGTACACCAGGCTTCAGTGCGCGCAGCCGTCTGCTCGGACCAAGAGATGTACACTCTTGCCCTGCTTCCGGACTCAGTGCCCTCAGTATCTGTGTACCAGGCATCAGTATGCACAGTGGCTGGGTCAAATTCTAATCTCTTTCCACTCGTGCTTCAGTGTTGACACCCTCCCCGACGAGCCTTAGTTCGTCACGTAGGACTTTGCGCATGCATCTAGGGTCAGTGTGCACAGTATACACCCAGTTGCCCAGTCTGGTGAAATGCGATGCAGGCCGCTCCATTTGGCCGCTAGGCCGGCACAGAAGTCCTTGTGGGCAGCTGACTGTGGGTGTTCTCTGATGTAAACTAAGTCTCAAGGCTGTAGCTCCCTTGGTTGATGAGAGGTGGCTTGTATGATTCTGGCTACTGGTACTCTCGTACCTCCTGAAGAGTTTGCAATGCTCTTGCACACGGTCCTCAGCAGGTGCTGGTTGAACCCTCGGGCAGCTCAATTCTTTCGGTCTGGCAAGGTTGCTCCCCTGTAAGATCACGGCGGTTTTTTTTTTCAGTGGCTTCATTAATTCGGTTGTGTAAACAGAACAGGGCTGCAGGTAGGTGTTGAAGCCAGGTTGTATGGTCGTCGCCAACATGCTAGCGTTACTGGATTTTCAGATCTTGATTGTGGTGCTCTGTTGCATTAGCTCTGGGTTGGTAAAATTCTGTGGTGAAGTGGTCCACCTTCTACATCTTGCACAAGCTCCGCCAGCAATGTCATGTAAACTGGGTACCATTCTCAGTCAGGAGCACCCTGGGGAAACCCCACCTTGAGAAGAATTCTGATTCCAATGCATTTGCAATCATATGTGTGCGTGCGCAGATGTCTGCGTAGGAATCTGTACATCTTGAAAATAAATCGGTGACAACTACAATGAACCTTTTCCTCTGTGCACTCTTGGGGTATGGCTCCATCAGATCAAGCACGACTGTGTCGAATGTCTCTTTTGGCAGACATTATTGCTGTTGTCGACCGTCGGGGCGACGTGCTTTGAAGGTGTTGCATAGTTGGCATTTGCACACGAACAGGCGCGTATCTCGTGCCATTCTGGGCCAGTGATATTGATGTGCGATTCTTCGGCGTGTTTGCTCGGCTCCGGAGTGTCATGACAGGTGGTCGTTATGTGCTTATTGAACGACTAGGGCCGAACTGTCTCTTGTACATATGCCCTTCGGAATTTTTTGCGCCCTCCGGACATGACCCCCAATGCGTCGTCGACGACTCGGTAGTTGTGTACAGCACGGCGGTTGCACTCTTGCATGCGCTGTTGCACAAATGCATCTGTGTGTTGGGCAGCACATACCTGCACGCGCAGCTGTTTGGTACTTATTCGAGGTTCTGTGTTCGGTATATGCTGTTGGTTAAGGCGGGGTAAAATCGGTTTGTCATCGAAGTATAAGTTGTTCACAGGCAGTAGCATGGTCTCCCACACATCCAGATTGTAAGTGCACACTTCCTTCCCCGGCGAGCATTATCGTACATCCGCGAGCTCGTTCTCCACTCTAGCAATGTTTTAGACGACGAGATCAAACCCCTTCATTAGCATTGACCAGCGAGTGAGCTTGCTCCTGTACTCCTGCATCAAGTGTAGCCACACAAGGCTGGAGTTGTCTATCCTTAGCAAAAATAGTTGGTATTCTAGGTACTGCCTGTATCGCTTGTACGCCCACATGATGGCAAGGCACTCTCGTTCATTGACGTCATAATGGTGCTCGACAGGGCCTAGTTTAGCGCTCCTGTAATCGATGATGCACTTCCCCCACAGTCGTCGAGCTTGTACACGATTGCACCAATGCCATCCTGGCTGGCGTCTCTCTGAATGTACAAGTGGCGTGTGGGGTCAAAGTGTGAAAATTGTTCACACATGCGGTACTATGCCTTAATCTGTCTGAAGGCATGTTCAGCGGAATCTGTCCAGCCATATTTCAGTTTTGTTGACAAGAGTTCAGTGAGAGATGTGGTGATGGTTGCAAAATTTCGTATGTATAGCCGAAGCCAGTTTATGGCACAGTGAAACTTCCTGAGTTGTTTGTGCGTAACAGGTGTAGGCCATTCCTCAGTGAAGCATAGGTGTTCTTCACTGTTCGGCTACATGGTACCTCTGTAGGCGTTGGACAGGGGCTTCTATGAAAGACCTGAGGTCTTCTGTTCCCCTGCTGGAGAAGGTCGGTAGCGTCTGGGGGTGTGTTTTAGTGGTGACAGATCGTACTTGGTTCAGTGATGGTTGACAACACTGTGGGAATTATGTGTGGCTGTGCTAACTGTAGTACATTCGGCATTGTGGGTGGCAGCAATGTTTGTTTTTGTGGAACCTATGTGACTTGCCCTCATTGCGTGGTCGACTGTTGTATTGCTTACGATGGTGGTGGCGTTTGCGAGGCAATCTCGGCATTGGTAGAAACCCCTGCAAAATCTGACCCACTCCTCTGTTGTCGTGCACGTAATGTGGCAACGTCGGTTTCATTCACAGCACATGGATTGATCGCCTTGAGGTAGCTCACAGTTTGCGAAGTCACAGGTAGCCCGTTGCACTGACATCTTCTATTAGTTAGTTAGTTTTAGACCTATGCATGCCACGAGTTGCACAATGCTACACTGTCCACACATGAAATGTCCGGTGTGAAGTTGCACCTGCACCGTGACACAAGGCATTCCCTTAGGTACCATCCAGTCACATATGGCACAGGCTGCCATGTCGCGCCCTGAGCCTGCCTTCGATGACCGTCGAATCTTCGTATCATGCGGTTCGGCATGTTGTAGTGGTGTTGATGCCACGACTGGTGATCGGCAATTGCAAATGTTTGTTGGTGCTTCATATTTCACAAACGAGTCACTGCTTTTACGGTGACATTGGTTGCACGGTTCCAGAGTCCACATGTCCATCATGGTAGCATCATTTGATGCTGGTGCCCGATATGGTAGCGTGGCTCATATGCACGATGCAAGTGTGCAGACAATCTTCATAAGGGAAGCGTCCCTCACTTCTCGTGTATGCCACAGTAGCCAGTGGCTGTGCAGTCACCCAGTACACTCTGCTTAACTCTCTGAGGAAATGTTGTGTGGAGGGTGGTTCGTGGCTGACTGCTCTCGCTTCGGGTAGGCTCTGGTTCCCTCGGCTCGGCCCGATGTCACACAAGGTGGTCTGTGGAAACCACATGCTCACAATTGCTTGTAGGAGTTGTTGAAATGTGTGGCCTTTGTCTGCGTGGGTGGTGCACAAGATGTCGGACTGACAGGTTGTTTCTGGCTCGCTCGCCCATGATACACAATGGCAGTGGTTTCTCCACTAACATACACTTACGAATAACAAGGCACAGCTTATCGTTGAAAATTTTACACCCTCAGTTGCGGCACCAATATGACAAGGCCAGGATTGCTGGTTGTGGTGGTAATTCTGAACTTAAGGCTGTGAGACAGAAATAAAAGTTTCTGGGCGTCAGCTAACCAGGTCACTCGGTCTAGCACGAGACTCTTAAAGAAGAGAAACGGGTGTAGGATCGAGGCGATCCCCGTCCTGTGATGGCCTGTCGTGAATGGGGAGGGTGATTTGTGACGGTGTTGTTCACATGGTGCGCTAAGGACCACATGGTGATTCAAATAACCTGAATTCCATAAAAACCCCAAGCACATCTCATAGTGCGAGTAAAGGTAAATTGAAATAATTGAAATGTTCATAAAAGTACATAAGGTGATATGATTGTCGCGGATTAAGGTCACCGGCTTTTTCTCAACGAGCGTGGTCACTGGGTCTAGAACCACCTGTTACCTTAAACTGTAAATGGTGCATTGAGCACCTGGTGGAAATTAAAGTACGAAAGTTAAGGCATAGCAGCAAGGTCTTCCACATGAACTATGTCACGAGGGCACGAATTAAGAACAAAGTTCCTGAATATTAATTGAAAACACCATTGCACGCTACCTGATTGATTAAATAAGTTGAAGTCCCTCAGAACCGCGACACTGGGCGTGCGCTCATGGCTGCTCTGTTGACCCGCTAGTTGAAGGCTAACTTCCTTCTCATCCTCGTTCAATGCGTGGCTGCCCTAAAGTCGGGGAAGGGAAGCTGAAGTTCCCTGCATGAAGGTGGAATGGTCACATGAGTTTTATACAATGGTTTTACAATATGTGGTTATGAGTGCAGCATGATTAAAGTAATAAGTCCCACTGAAAAATAGCATACACTTGCACTTGACAAAGAATACTCTAAACACTAAAATATAAGTGACAAGAAAAAATTGTGTTATGCAATCGTGATGGAGTCCGCTGTCCAGGTTGCCCTCCAAAATTACTGAGTTTAATAAAGTTTATTGACTATGTTGTAAATAAAGTCAGCATGGACTGTTTTAGTTTGATGTCGGTAAGGCGGCAGCCTTTTATGCCTCGCCATGTCAAGGTAAGTGAGCGGCCATATCATTAACAGACAGGCGCTATGGCGCTACATTAGTGCAGCGAAGTGTGACCCCGTCAACACCGAGCAAACACTCACTACTCTCGCTCTCGGCCAGCGGCAGAGCAGTTGACTAAACATCTCATAACTAACCCAAACCATAGAGACGTCATAGTGCCTAGGCGTAGTGGTAAACAATATATAGTGCTTCACAAGAGTGTTTGATGTTTCAGTGTAATAATATTGTCGAAGGGTATGTGTATGTTTGCTACCACATACTTAGACGACGTAGTCATTTGGTCAAACAGCTGGGAAGAGCACATACACCATCTGGACCAAGTATTAGAACATTTCGCAGTTGCTAACCTCACGTGTGCAAATCACAAGTGTCACATAGGTAAAACCGAACTTGACTTCTTAGGACACATAGTAAACGAACAAGGCAACCGGCCTAGTGATGAACATCTGCGCCTGATAGATGACTGGCCGACACCGGTCACCCGGAAACAACTCAGGAAGTTTTTCGGACTTATAAATTGGCTCAGACAATATATCGAAAATTTTGCAACAATCACGGTACCACTTACAGAACTACTATCAACACAGCAGAAATAAAGTTGGATGAAAGCCATAAAAAACAGTATCAATCATGTCGCCAACTTTCCCGTTATGATCCCACACGCCACTTGTACGTGCAGTCTGACGCGAGCCAGGACAGCATTGGCACGGCTGTGTACCAGTTAGATGAAACGGGCGAACGTTGCATCATTGACTACGGCAGTGCGAAGCTAGGGACGGTCGAACGCCGATACGATGTAAACGAACGCGAGTGTTTGGCAATCACGTGGGCGTTTAAGAAATACAGACACTATCTGGAATACCAATGGTTCACATTAAGAACGGATAACCGCAGTCTAGTATGGCTCAACCAGATGCATGAATATCGCAGCAAACTCACCAGGTGGTCCATGCTAATCCAAGGTTTCGACTTTGCCGTGGAACATGTTCCGGACAAAGAAAACGAGCTCACAGACGCACTGTCACGTGCACCAGGGAAAGGAAGTGTGCACGAATGACCCAGACGAATGGGAGGACAAGTTACCCCCGCAGAACACAGTGACATTCAGTGACGAACACCAGATCCCTAGACTCAATCAGTTAAGCTTAAAGAACGATTCCAGCGAGCAATTAAGTGCAGAACAACTGTACGTGCAGGTACGCATCGCGCAAGACACTGATGTTTTCACGCAGGAATGCGTAAGGGCATGCGGTGAACGAGCACTGCATAACTACAGGGTGGTTGATGACACGTTAGAGACATTGCCTGGCGGAAAGGGAAGGAAATGGAAGGTTTACATGCCCGAGGCAACTCGACAGCGCCTGATTAGATATGTACACGTCGATCATCTGGCCGGACACCTGGGCGCGGAACAAACGCGCAGAAACATCGCACGGCAATATCAATGGCCCGGAATAGGGAGTGACATGCGCCTGTTTGTACGTAACTGCAAAATCTGTAACACATTCAAATCCCGTCGCCCAGACAGCCAACAACAACAACAACCAAGGTTACCCACTGAACCGGTTTATACAGTCGCCCTAGATCTAATGGGCCCCTACCCGCGCAGTGCGCAAGGGAAACGTTTTATCGCAGTAGTCACGGACTTATTCACACATTGGGTGGAGGCGTACGCTGTGAGTTTGGCACACACCCATGTAGTAGTACAAGCCCTGGAAACAGAATTTTTCCCACGTTGGGGTTTCCCAGAGTGCTGCTGTCGGACAATGGGACGATGGAGAAGCGCGTGCGAAAAATGGAAGGTGCAACACTTAACAACAGCCGTCTATGACACTAGGGCTAACCCAACAGAGAGAAGGAACCCGGAACTTAAGGTGCAACTGTGCATGCGTGTAGGCGACGACCACACCAGTTGGCCTCAACACCTACCCGCCGCCCTATTTTGCCTACGCACACGCGCGAACGAGGCAACAGGCATGTCACCAGCCGAGGTACTCCAAGGGAAGAACCTGGCACGACCGGGAGAAATGAGCTGCCCGAGGGTCGAACCAGAGACCGAGGGGGACCGCAGTAGACGAGACGTGAAATGCTGCGTGAGGCGAGGAAAAACCAGGAAAACTATGTAAACAGATGCACACCCACCACTACCTGCCAGCCGCAGGTCTTACATCCCGGCGATGACGTGTATGTTAAGGAGCACCCCCAATCTGCCGCAAATAAAAACTTCTGTGCTGGCCTAGCGGCCAAATGGAGCGGACCTCATCGTATCATGACCAAGCTAGGAAACAGCGTCTACATCGTGCGCACTGGAGCTAGACGCACGCGGAAGGTTCACCGTGATGAGCTCCGACTCACCAACGGAGGAATCGCACTTGAGAAGATGCAACCGGAAATGAATGAAGACGTGAGTACTTCGCTGCCCTCACCGGAGCCCGGCAAACAGATCCTGAAGGCATGACGACAGAGCGATGCGCAAGAGCGTGACAGAACGCAGGGCAAAAAGCTGAGCGCCATGGAGCCTGATGCACGAGCAACAAGGGCACGAAGCCCAGTTGTAAACCCTGCAGCAGACGAGGAGATGGAAGTCAAAGACTGTACACCAGCGGGGAAGGATTGGCGTAACACTTCGCGGATGCCCGGCCCCATGAAGCCGACAGGGCATCAGCGGATGTACAACCCAAAAATACCAACCTCTCCGACGCCGCCCACCAATGTGGACGTGTTGCACCTACGAGCCGCTGGCCAAGCAGGTACGAGCGGAAGCAGCATGCCGACGGCGTGATGTCAGTGGTCACCACCACCACTTGCGGCCACGACCCCGGGTCCGACACCGCTACCAGGACTAGGCTCGGCAGAAAGCAGCTCTGAAGGAGGGGGCGTTTGACGTCGGTAAGACGGCAGCCTTTTATGCCTCGCCATGTCAAGGTAGGTGAGCAGCCATATCATTAACAGACAGGCGCTACGGCGCTACATTAGGGCAGCGAAGTGTGACCCCATCAACACCGAGCAAACACTCACTACTCTCGCTCTCGGCCAGCGGCAGAGCAGTCGACTTAACATCTCATAATTAACCCAAGCCATAAAGACGTCATAGTGCCTAGGCGTAGTGGTAAACAATATATAGTGCTTCACAAGAGTGTTTGATGTTTCAGTGTAATAATATTGTCGAAGGGTATGTGTATGTTTATTTTCAGCGGACATTGAACAATCATATTGTGATCATTTCATCCTTCACTTAGGGAAATTTGTGTTTCCCTCCCCCGCCTTCCAGCCAGCCTACCTGCCGAGCGGAAGGCGGTGGAAAAGACAGTCTTCTTCCACCGGGCCATAAGGATGGACGTGCGCGTCGTGAGTTTCGCGGTCTCGGGAGACCTCAACTTGTTGCTCCAATCACCTAGGTAAATCAATAGTCTTAATGTAATCACCGGAACTTTCTTTCTCGTATTTCTGTGCCCCCGAGATACGTCGTTCGCGTGTGGGAGACTCAGCCGCCACACTTTAACTTTCTCTCTCTTATTATTTCACACCGAGCCACGTGCATTTTGTTCAGTATAGGCTAGCAGGCGGCCTTAGGCCTGTGCCCGCTTTAAGTTGCTAATTCAAATTTTCCTTTCATCTTTTGAGTGCTAATAAATGCTGTGTTATTTCTCCAGAAGTCTGACTTGTGAATGTAGTGTACCCCGCTTCCCGGGGGAACTTAAGAATGACGCCTTGATCCGTCGACTTCCACCTCACCAGTATATGAGAACTTCCTTATTCGCGCTATTTTCAATAATCAGTCATGTGTATGACCTAGTGAGTACCCACAGGAGTGTTAAATTATGACTGTTCTGAAGCCACACGGACGCTAGTCTCTGCAACACGTGTCATCGTAAAGCGTTAATAACTAATTCATTATTTTTATCTGACAGGTCATCACGGGATGGGGCTCGCCTCATTCTCACACCCGAGTATTACAACATCTTTTGAGTAAGAGACTCGTGTTAGCCCAAGTCATTGGCTAGCTGGCGCCCATTCTTAAAACTTTCTGTACTATTAGTTACAAAGAAAACGTAAATAGACATTCCCGTGATCCCAGCCACATCAAGTTTGGCGTGTAAAGGTATTGAGCCGGGATTGGCTCCATTTAGTTCTTTTGAGATGTCTACCAGCAGTACGGTTGGATTAACGAGTCATTCTTACCTGACTCCAGTTTGGTGTGGGCCCATATGAACTGACATGCCCTTGTTTCCCTGCCTACGTATTAAGTGCTCCGTGATGACGTCACGAGATCTTATGCTCATCTGACTACGGCTCTTCGGCTCGGGCATCT
>PNEQ01100959.1:0-22441 GCA_003012365.1 Medauroidea extradentata | reverse complement strand
TTCACTGTTATTGAGTACGCTAGCTGTTAAATGCCTTCATCACATATTTTATCCAGAGTTACTGTTTGTATTACATAATTTCACGCGGGCAAAGCCGCGGCCGGGTAGCTATTTTGTAGAGAAATAAAGATGAATTAAAAACAAAGATGTTCTGCAATTAAAGTACCCTCAGCGTAGTGGACTGGATAAAGCTGTTTGTGTTTGTTGTTATAAAGATATACAGAGAATATAGTAACACCATCAATTAATACGTTATTAAAATGTAGTTACTCTTTTCTATAGTACACACGGGCGAAGCCGCAAAGGGACAGCTAGTTAAAAATAAATGGGAAACCTATATCATCAGCATTTGACACAGCAAATTACCTAAATAACTTTTTAGTAGTGGAGGAGAAAAATAAAAGCTAACATTACAGATCAAGGAAAGTAGGCCAAGCGTGGAAAACAAAAACAGCTGATACAACCTTATATTTGCACCCTGTAACACCCTCTGAAGTAAATACATGTATAAAGAAACTAAAAACAAAAATGTCAACTGGAATGGATGGGATTCCAATTAAGATAATTAAAGACTGCTCTGAACTTTTACTGATGACTTAAAGGTAGCAAAAGTCATTGCATTACACAAAAAAGGGTGATTCAACATTAGTAGATAACTACAGACCAATTTCACTTGTGAGTTCATTTTCAAAAATTTTTGAATCAGTTATAAATAACATAATACTCTCCTACCTTACACAGTTCAAATTACTATATTCATCTCAACGTGGGTTCTTAAAGGGAAACAAACAGAATCAGCAATTAGTGAATTTGTGGAAATGATTACGGAATGTAAAGATAAGTCACAGGATGTAATTGGGGTGTTCCTTGACCTGTCAAAAGCATTTGACACTGTTGATCATCAACTGCTACTGGATAAATTGTCGAATTTAGGTACCAGGGGAATTGCAAATAATTTATTAAAATCATATCTCATCAATAGAAGGCAAGTAGTGCAAGTAAGTAGGAAAAACAAATATTCAAGTATAATGGAAACTTTTCATTCAGAATTCAGGGATGTAAGAGCGGGTGTTCCTCAAGGCAGTGTTCTGGGCCCACTTCTTTTTATGATATATGTTAACGATTTGAATATCCAACTACCAAATGTACCAGTTACTTCTTTTGCGGATGATACCAATGTTCTGATAAGCACCGACAAAAAAAATGTTAATTTAGATGAAACTGCAAAACATATTCTGGATATTTTAAACTCCTGGTTCTCTTCAAACAAGCTGCTGCTCAACCTTGACAAAACAAACTTCATTTCCTTCTCCACTAAAGTAAAGTATAATTTACCAGAAATTCTAATAAATAACACAAAAATAAATTCGTGGAGCACACTCGTTTCCTTGGCACTGCAATAGAGAGTAATTTGGCTTGGGATGAACACACTAAATGTCTACTTAAATAACTCAATAACACCTGTTATATGATAAAAACACTTTCATACATACATAACCACAAATCAGTGTTTGTGGTCTGCATATTATGCATTATGAATATTCTCATATAAGGTGTGGTATAATCTTTTGGGGGCAAAGTAACACCAATCTTCAGTCTGTCTTTTTTATTCAAAAGAAAATAATGACAATCATGTTACAAATGCATAGTTCTGACAGCTGCAGGAAAATATTTACATCCACACGTTGTCTCACTGTTCCATCTATTTACTTATTCAAAACCATACTCTTCATTTTTAAACACAAACTCAAATACACATATTGCGAAAACAGTGAAATTCATGGACACCACACATGCATAAAACAAAACTTCTACATTTCAAAGACAAACAAGATGAAAATCCTGATGACAAGTGTTCCTATAAACTTTTTTTCTCTGTATGTACTGTATGTACATATTTATTCCATACCATGTGTTATATTCCTTTGTGTAAAATTTTGCAGATTTTTTTTATTTTTGTATTTTCTAATTTTTTTTTAGATAGTATGATACAATTCTATAGTATGGTAAACATACAGTGTTTATACTGTATGTGCTATGTATATTTTGTATGCATCCTATGTTTGTCTATATTTTGTATGTTTCCTGTGTATGTCCTGTATACCCTGACGAGTTCTATACCATGTACACATGGCCGTATCCAGAAAAGGGGAGGGGGTTTGAGGGTTCAACCCCCCCCCCCCCAAATCTATAAATTTTTTTTCCAAATAAACAGCGAAACTTAGCTACATTTTATTTAAATTGCGAAAGCAGTTTGAGTTTGTAGAACCGTAGTATAACAATTTTTAAAAATCTGTTGATTGTAGTAATAAGGTACATAAATAATACCAATATTTCCTTTTTGTTTGCATTTCAAATGTACACATCGATTTATTTTAGAATAAACAATTCGAACAGAGGAAATTAATTTCCTCATACGATATAAAAGCCTATCAGCCCTATCTATTGCAGACGAGACAGGTGCTACTCTAGAAAACTTTCTGAGGAATATACCGAGACGGTAGAACGTCCAAATTATCACGTTACAAACTGTTAGCCTTGAATTACAAGTTCATCCATCCAGACCGAGCTCCCCCCCCCCCCCCCCCCCCCCCCCCCCCCCCCCACTAACACACACACAGAAGGAAGATTATTTTTTATGGTTTCATGTTTCAACTGGTATCCGTGTCAGTGCGGCTACTGATATAGGGGGAAGGCGGGAGAGCGGAAAGAGAGTGCAGTTGTGTTGTGCACCGGGGCTGGCTCTTCGGCATTAATACTGAAGCGTTCTAATAAGCAACAATCAATTGGTGACTTTTTAATAAAAAACCTTAAACTGAATCAATACATGAACAGTTGGAAAGTGCATCTACTACTCGCTTACCGACTTCTGCATCAGCTGGAAATGAGAAAACTTCGCCTGATTCACTCGCAGAAGAAAACAGTTACGTGAGTAGTAATTCTGCATCATGTGAAAATGATATTGGTATGTACGTAAATGTTAGCAGTGTAAATGATTAAAAAAAAAACAGCAACTATTGAAGGCACCATGGGTACCACCCTCCACGTATTTGTTTCCAACAAAAACAAAACGTAACTTAAAATTTCAACCATCATGATTAAAGAAATTCTCTTGGCTATGTTATTCGCAAAAGTTATACAGGGTGCTCTATGTAGAGTCTGTGTCTTATTTGCTGGTGAAAAAGGGGGTAAAGGGGAACACCAAAGATTGGGTACTCTAGTGTGTAAAGAATACACTCACTAACTGGAAGAATGCTCTTGATTTCGCAGCTCACTCCAATACAGCTTACCATAAAAGGCACACAGAGCAGGCTGAAAACTTCTTGAAGGTACTTGATAGTAAAATTCAGTGTGTTGCTGACCAGATAGATAAGCGGGAGAGCCCGTCAAGCGGCAGAAAACCGACTAAAATTATTGTATATTGTTAAAACTATTTTTTTCTGAGGTCGCCATGACATAGCTCTTCGTGGAACACATGATTTCGGTAGGGTAATGGAAGAACCTACTTCAAATGATGGTAACTTCCGAGCGCTTTTGCGATTTAGAGTAGACGCAGGCGACCACGTGCTTCAAAAGCACCTTGAGTCAGGTGCAATGAACGCTCAGTACACGAGCCTCAATATTCAAAATGTGCTCATAAAAATTTGTGGATCTAAAATAACCTCTGAAATTGTGCATAAAGTTAATGCTGCAGAGTGTTTTGCTGTAATGGCTGATGAAACAACAGACATTGCCAGAACAGAACAGTTATCTTTGTGTGTGCGTTACATGGACAGAGAAGAAGGCAAAATACGAGAAGACTTTTTGGAATTTGTGCCTGTTATTGACTTAACTGGGAAGGGATTAGCCAAAATTATTATTGCGTGCCTGAAAAATAATAATGTGAACTGTGATTTCTTGGTTGTACAAGGTTACGATGGTGCAGCTGCCATGAGTGGTAATTTACATGGTGTTCAAGAATATGTTAAGAAAGATTATCCAATGGCACTTTATGTGCACCCTAAACCTTGCTCTTGTTCATTCTTGTGCTCTACCATCTGTGCGCAACTGTTTAGGCACCATTCAGTCGGTAGGAAACTTTTTTCGGTCATCAGCTCAGCGAAGTGAGGTTTTAAAAAATGCTGTTACTGAACAGATTCAACAATCTCGTCACTCAACACTAGTTGCTTTATGTGAAACACGTTGGGTGTACAAGCATGAAAGTGTGCTTCGTTTTAAAGAACTGTATCCAGCTGTAATAGTTGCATTGGAAGAATTGGAGGGTTCCGTCAATCGAGACACTGCTCAACAGGCTTGTCAGTTGCTGAGTGTTATAATGTGTTCAAAATTCATTGTACCACTTATTATTATTGAAAAAGTATTTGGCTACACGCTGGCTTTGTGTAAGGAGCTGCAGACCGTAAACTTGGACTTGGCAACAGCATGTGACCACGTTCGTCATGTTGTTGGTGTTTTTGAATCTATCCGCCTAGATTCTCAGAATCAGTTCAAGAATATGTTTGCCACAGCTGTAAGTATGTTCAAAGAAAATGGTGTCACTGTCGAAAGCATGGCTTTTCCAGTTCCACGATCTGCAGGGAGGCAAAATCCTCGTGCAAACATACCAGCTGCCACTTGTGAGGAGTATTACAGATTAAATACATTTCTGCCATTCATAGACCATGTTATAACTCAACTGAATGATCGATTTCAACACCACAGGGGTCTAATATCATCTCTACAGTACCTTATTCCAAGTAAAACTGTAACTGCCACAGCTGAAACTCTAAAAGAATGCACAGAATTCTACAGGAATATCCTTCCTGAGCCAAGCACTTTTGAAGCAGAGTGCAGATGCACAATCAGATTCTGCTATAGAAGGATTTACGAACTGCAACGCAGCCTTCTTTCCCAACATAAACAAACTTCTGCAAATACTGGCCACATTACCAGTTTCAAGAGCGACACCAGAGAGAACATTTTCATCGCTAAGAAGGCTGAAAACCTACTTACGTAACTCCACTGGTGAGACACGTCTCAATGGACTTGCTCTGATGTCTGTGTACCGCGACATTCCTATAGTTGCCGAGGATGTAGTGGATCAGTTTTCTAAGGAGTGTCGTCTTTTTCACTATAAAACTTTTGCACTAAATAACTAATTATAAATGAGAGGGAAGTGAAAAAAATGATAGTGACATTTTTTCCATGTAAATAATATGACGAAAAAATTATTTGTTTGAAAGATTATATAACTGTCATATATAACAAGTATGTTGGCAAGTTGGCATCATGTAATGCTAAACAATCAATATAAGTGTAATTTTTTTAGAAAGTTAAAAAAGGTTAGGCAATGTGACTGTCAACAATTTGTAAAATGTTCAATTAGCTAATGATGTATGTTGTCGAGTACTTGTTTAGACTAGCGTAGTTGTCTCAACGAGAGCGATGACAATGGCGCGAGCGTAAACAACACACAGTGTCCGTGTGCGTAGGCCTAATCGAGTAAAGATAGAACAATGTATGAGAATGAGAGATAAGTGAAAGAAAGTATCACATTTGTTCCATGTAAATAATATGATGACAAAAATAACTTGTTTGTGTGATGACTGTTTTAAAAAGCAAGTAATGTTTAACAATCAAAATGAGTGTAACTTTTTTAAATTAAAGTAATGTATTGTTTATGTGGAAAACTGAGTTATAGTATTTAATTCACCTTGAAATAATAATGGACATTCATTCTTAAACACATAAAAGTTAGAAACATCTGTATAGTACATGTAAAAAAAATAGTAAAATCCAACCCCCCCCCCATCCCCCCGAAATAATTTTCTGGGTACGGCCATGCATGTACACGCTCAATGAACAATTAACTAACTAAACTAAACGAGAGGAGGGCATGCATTTATGAACTTAATATTTATCCCACAAATTTTTATTCTATAAAATAATCTCTTCCATATTTGCAGCATCAAGTTTCATGATATAATTGATTTGCAAACAACATACAGCTCGATTTATAGTATATTCAATTGCTTAAAATATACATTATGGAAATTGCAAACGTCTGAATACAAAACACTTGTAAAATATCAAATACGAATTAGCTTCGGCTTTGCATTTACTTAATTTTAAATAATTTACTCTGCAATGTAGACGTTGTTGTTGAATTTTATCCAGCGGTTTAAAAAAATGAAACAAATTTAGTTTCATTTTCGGAAAACGTAATTTAAATTACCAAAATATCTTACTAAATGAGCCTACATTAGCCAATTAAGGGGCATGGAAAGGTACAATGTCGAGCGGACAACTGGAACACTCAATAGTCAATAAAATTTGAACTACTATCAAAATTTGATGAGATTTTTGTGGCGAGTAGATAATTTATCAGCAGACATTTATTTATATAGCACTATGCGGTAGTATGCTTTACTTTCGAGTAAAAAATTAAAAACAGTTTTTCGAAAAATAAGGGCTTGAAACCACAAAATATACAAAAATGGAAAACTCTCATTTTTATAATTTTTAATATGATAATATCTAGACCTCTATGATAACGGAATTTCAAAAATACTCTCGTTTTAATTTGAAAATAATTTTACAATCCAAAAATTTCTGCACGATACGTTCTATCGCCTGCCTCAGCTCCGAGAATTCCAAAGCAGTGAAAATCTAACAACGTAATAATTTGTATATTTGTAAGCATGCTTTAAATCTTAATATGCCCAATTTTTGAGAACACCTCTCTAAAGGTGTTAAATTATTCCAAAATGTTGTAATATGTAATGATTTTGTACGCCAGTGCCCTTTAAGGAGCTCGCCTATATACCAGAAAATTGCATTCCAGTGTGACAGAAATCCGGCTGTTCGTTTGAAGCTACTAAATAAACGCCTAACGTGTTGATTTACAGAAAGGAGACACACTTCAGATGGCGATTGTATCTAAGTTTAAAAAAAATAATTGTTATCATTAAAGTGATTTTGGAGTGTCTAACAGCCAAAAAACAGTTTGTAGGCTGTCGCAGCTAAAAACCTATTTCCCTGATAGGGATCAGCATTGGACTTTGCTACACACTCTTCAGCAGTAAAATTACGTGGTCACCATTTAAAGTGCCAGATAAAAAACTCGAATTACGAAAACATCACATTCTAATCAAGGTTTCCGCTTATAGAGGAGATAGTGTTCTTGACTCGCGAACCAGTGCCGTCCTTATCGCTTTCACACTCTCATGCTTAGACAAGGACAAAAATCTTGAAGTAATAGGGTCCCTTAGGGGGTATAATTGTGGTAGTGGAGTTTGGGTGGTTGTTTACTAATGATGTCTTTAGTGCTGATGTGATACGAGATAAGATGCTCCCTGTCTTTTAGACTTAATGAATAAATCGAATTAAATGCCAAACAAGAAGACTAATAGATAAACGTAAAAACAAAAATTCCAGTTGTCCCCCCTCCTATGCACCCCCCCTGACAGAAGTCGTGGGGGGGGGGGGAGGATACAATGTACCCATGTCCCCTTTAGTTCCAGCGTCCCTGCATGGCTCTCAGGTAGACAGCACAGAGATTTCGCATGATGAGCAGGATGTGTCTGGTTAATGATGCAGCCGCAAAACATTGACGAGAACAAGATGAAAACTGGCGTCCTTTTTCCTTTTCTTCTGTTTCACACATTCTCCCCCAACATGTTCGCCTCCTGTCAAACCTCTCTTAAAGCAGATTAGATCAACTTCATTTCTTACAACCGACATTTTTCTCATCCAGTGCAGAAGTGTGTCTCCAAACTCGCATTCAATTCTTACAAACCAGTAACAGACGTTGGCTTATTAATTAGTATGTATGTGTACCGAAAGAATAATAAGAACTCCCATCGTTAAATAGTATAAATTTATTGGACTGTATTTTAATCACCACAGATATTAATTTTAAAATATTCATTGCAGCAATAAGACAGTTTCCTTTCGCATTATATAGTTGAATAGTTCTTCACACATGTTCATTTGAACAACTGTTCTCTTTCCACCTACAGAAAATTAGTAGTTATGCTTCCGAGACTTTTTGCATTATAATTGCAGTTTCACACTTGCGACGATTAGGATGTAACTTTATTGGTAAACGACTACAGTCACCCGTTATTTTATGCAATGGTTATCGAAATATTTACACAAAGAAAAAGTGTTGGGAAAAGAGACTCTTTAGAAAATTTCTGAAGTTTTCCCCAGTATGTTGCTTGATGCTAAGTGTAACAGCACACATGTCCATACCTCTCTGTAATGTCACCGCCTTTTTTGTTAGCGGTTAGTTGTGTGCATATTTGCAAGTTTACATACTGTTGGCACAGAGTTATTGAAGTTATTTAGGTTAATTAGTTTCTTTTTTTATTTTAACATTTAAACACAATTAAACATGTTAGACTTAATTATGAATATGCCTTTAAGCATAGCGCACACAAAACTAGTAACTAAAAGGGGAAGTTGTAAAGGCTGTTTCAAAACTTACTTTAACCAGTCAGTCTAATTAAATTGCAATTTATTGAAAATGTATAACTTAAGCCTATATTTTATATATTTTAAGTTATATTGATATATTTGAATACTAAGATCTGTTGTGTTTTATTAAATTGTACATTTTTATCAGGAAAAAAACCATAATTGTAATATTTGTAACAATATTTTGCTTTTATTATAGTTCTTCGTTCTACATTACTGATATAATATTTTGTGTGTATACTTTGTTGCTTTGAGGGAAAATAAATAATTGTGAAAATAGGCGAGGGCCTGTATCATGTTGATGGGTTCGACTGAATATGTTTTGCCGCTGATTTGAAGTGTTAATACAGTTGAGTGTCTTTCTAATACTTTGTCTACTAAATAAAAAAAAAAAGATAAATTATTATTTCCTGATCCAATAAAACTAAAAAAAAAAAGTAATGTGCAGCTAAATGCATAGTGAAACGACAACTGAATAAGGGACCAGTCTGCTTGCAATATTTCCGATCTGTTGACTTAATTTTTAACTAATGTTGGTAATGTATTTACAATTCCTACCCGTTTCCCTATTTGAAAAAAAAAATTAGGACTACTTGTAGTATGGAGAAATCTTCTGAACATACTATGGGCCTACTGGCTAATTAATTTAGCATCTAAATATTAGTGATAAAAATAGTTTGCCCATAACAGGCCTGGATTAACTATTTCACTATCTTGCTTTGTTGACAAAGCTACTTAAAAAATACCACTTTTATTATGTGCATTAATTTCTTGCACAAACTTGTGTATTTTCCCGCAAACAATCGACTTGGTTCCACACTGTAGTCACTCTGAATTCAGAACTGCAGACCAAAGGAATACTTGAAAATTTTTGTTTACCTATAATTTTTGCAATTTTAATTTGTTCCCACTCTGCGAGACATTGCTATTTACGGAAGAATTTGTCTGACAATGTTTTTAGTAATTTCCACTAAGAAAATCAAAATTATATAAATTACTCCCCTCAACTCACATTTTGTGTAAACAAATGAGTGTAGAACATTTCTTCATAGAAACATGAATTTTAACTTGGTAGATTTCTAACATTCGCTGCCACTACCATGACCACTGCCACCTTCTTGTCGATATATTGAGATGGTTGGTGTAATTGTGAATCCTTAAAGTGCAAAATATACATAGGTAAATTAATATATCTGTGTGAGTAAATCTGTGGCAGCGAATGTAACAACTTGCATCATGGCGCCACATGCAGTTAGGTTTTTGAATGTAGGAAATATCAGTGGATGTCTTGAGAAAAAAATAAATAAAAATACTGTAATAATAATTTCAAACAATATATGTATTATAGAAAGACTGCAATTAAATTCTTTAAACTCGGTAAGCTATTTGAACAATCACAAACACCTAACGTACGACAAATTCCTGACACAGGATCCAAATAAACTGAACCGCCCACGGCAGTGGCTACAGAACTGTGAATAACAAGACGTGAGAGAACATTAACAAAGCAAGCAGACAATAGACGACAATAGACTACAATTGAAAAAAGACAAATTTCAATAGCTTGATGGCCATGGCTAGACTACTAGCGCTGTTAGTTAGTTCACTTTCCCATAATTTTGCTCCAAGTGCCCTGTCCTGGTTTAGATGACACAATAAGAGCTGAGATGTGAACAAAAATTTTCTAACCTCTGATTAACATGATGTGAATTTGTAACAAAAAAAAAAATCTGTTTTCAGCAGATGTATCATCGATAGAAAATATACATATCCCTCTACTACAGCAGATACTGTACAAACATTTTATTATTTGAGGGTAAATACGACATTTCCCTTTTTCACAACATTCCATTCTAAAACAGAATCCTCAATGTAACATTTTTTTGTTAGAATGTGAAAATAAGCCAGTCTTGTTTTAAAACACAAAAAATTCCAAGTACTATGGTACCTTTCTATGCCCTTGCATAGGCAGGCACAGAATGATCATTTTCAATTCATCAGTGAGAGAAATAATTGTTTTGATAGCTTTTTTATTTTTTCTTCTTTGAAACTATCATCAATTATATTCCAAGTTAATCGTATGCGAGGCGCATCAAGGATGTATACTGTAGGATCCAATAATAATTGGGGACTATAGTCCAGACATTAAAATTATTTTTATTTAACTGCTAATGAGAGAAAAGTTATTTTTACTATAATTTTTTTTTTGGTTTCCTATTGTGTTTGGACTCATATTAATCAGAGATAACCGTTAAGCAAATTTTTAAAATAAAATTTGCTGAATCTTGCTTTGTTTGCGACTTTTGAAATATTTTTACTAGGAGTTGCTTTCTTCTTGGATGTGAATCACTGACAGATCAAAGTTCAGACTCTGAAAGACATGTTCGAGGGGCATGCAGGCATGTAGCCTGATCAGCAAGCTATCGATTGTTACATCGTGGATGGAAGTGCCATGTGCAACTGGCCACTGATGTAGGTATTGCATCGCGGACCCATTTGTCCATTTAGATCCAAAATGTGTTCCCAATTAAAATATGGAAGTGTTTAATTTATTCTTTCAATGGTAAAATGTTTATTACAGTTGTCTGTGGTTTTGCGACATAAAATTTAACACTGCAGGCTTTAGTTGCCCATGTTTCAAGCCCATTGGATCTTGTACTAAGCTGCCTGGTGGTTTCAACAACGCATGTTCCCCTTGGAAAATAAAGGAGGCTTGCAGAGATAGCGGTGTGGGGAGAGAGGGGGTGCTGCGACAAGGGAGTTAGGCCTTGGAACTGTTGGTGGCGGTGCTACTGAGTGTCCGGAAGGCCCAGCATAAATAATTATGTTGTAATAGTTGGGACAACATAAAAGCCACAATGTGGTTGCCTAGTATAATATGGCTATTTTAAGTGTGGATGTTTGAAAATTAAAAAATATTCTAACAATTAAAAAAAAATTTATACATATGTTTCAATGTGTAAGGACTCTAGAAAGGAAGCCTGCAAAGTTCCGGGCGTTAATAATATGACAGGGAAGAGGGAGGGAGGCAAATGAATTTTTTGTTGTGTGCGTTGATATTTCCGGATGGACACGCAAGGAGACTCCAGTCACAAGCAATTATCTTGATGTAAGCCTTCATGGGACACAATACTAAATTCTAATTAAATAAAAGGAATGGTTAATTAAAAAATAAACTTATTTAATTTCTGTGCAAGTTTATCCCTTTCAGACATGTGATAGGGGAAGGGTGGACAGTATCGGACACCTAAGGGTATATTCTAATAAAACATTTACTTGTTGCATAAAATTAAATGTACATAGGTCTCTGCTATTGTACTTTAATAATTTACAAAATCTAATAAATCAAAGTAAGCTAATCAATAGGAAGTAATAGTATTTAAGAAAATTACAAACATATGTATATTGTATAGTTCCATAAGTTGGAGGGTTGTATCGGACATTTATTTCCCTTTCAGATTTTTACAAGATCACAACTGTAAATAATATTTAAGTATTTTTACAAACATCACATTTATAAATTAAAGGATCCCCTTCAAGGTCTGCACAGTTTTCATGTTTTCACTGTATCCAATCCTCATTGAAATTTTCTCCACAAACGATGCAGTCAGCAGACTCTTCCATTGCTGTACACAAAAATTTTGATAGAAGTTTTCTCGGCCGTATTGTTTTTCTGAGCTGCTTCCCTACAGTTTTCTTAAACTTCTGTGACTTTTGATTTATGTTCAACCTTCTTTTTTTTGCTTCCAGCTCATTTTTGTATGGGCTCGATGTTAGAGAACCTCACTTCTGTCTCCCCGCCGTTTCCGTAAGTTCAGATTGGAAACTGTACTACTTAGAAGTGGGGAAAGTTTTTCTACAATTCTCATGGCTGAAGTGCTAGGTTCAGGGCATTCAGATTTTATCATTCCGGAGCCTGCTGGTGTTAATTCCTCTGTTGCTATTGCTTGATCCGATGTTGAAGGCTCTGGTGATTTCTGTCTAGGATCACACGATGAAGAATTCTCTTGAACAGTGTCTGATACACCAAATGAACATGCATGGAAATCTAAGTCTGTGAATATGCTACAATTGAGTGGGTAAATTTCAGTGCACATGAACGCCGACTGAGCGAGTTCCATTCCGTACACTTTGGATAACACACAGTTTACTAGGCCAGCTATGTCCTTAAGAGCAATATTTTACGTTGGGTATTTTCACGTCCACAGAGAACAGGCTTCATTAAATGCATTCTTGAATGGTTTCATAACAACTCTGTCCAGCGGCCGTGTGAGGTAGTAAACTCAGGATGTGTATGTGGTGTGAGCGAGCAAACAATATCACTTCTAAGTCCTTGTGGCTTGAATGGCCATCGACAATTAACACTGCAGGGTTCTTTTCACATGGCGTCACCCTTTCAACGAATAATTTGAGCCATTTTTGGAAACAATCTTTGGAAATTCATCCACTTCGTTATTCATCAAGCACACTTCCAACAGGAGTATCTTTAGCAAGATCATTATCTAGGCGAACTCTTGGGAAAACAAACAGGTCTCCAGAAGCATTAATGCACAACAGAACAGTAACATTTCTTCCTCTTTCACCTGATGTTAATTTCCCCACCTGTTTCTTACCTTTATTGCTATGACTTTGAGTTGATTGTTGTGAACGCATGGCACCCCAGTTTCATCAGCGTTAAAAATGTGCTATGGACTAAACAAATATTTTTCCATTAGTTCAGACAGCTTGTCATAAAACAGGTCAACATTTTCTTTATTAAACCCAGCAGCCCGCTGCAGACTTGTAGGTTCCGCTGAACTTAGGTTCAAGTCGGTGTGCCTCTTCATGAACTCTTAGTAAAAGCCATTTCCAGCCTTCTTTTTTTTGCTTATTAAAGCAATGATCAATGCGTAGGTGCTCTGCCAAGTCAAATGATGAAGTAAGAAATTCATCTCTAATCAGTGGCATGAGTTGTCTATCTAGAGCTTTAACATGGTTATATAACAGCTCCTCATGTTCATTACTGAAAGTATTTTGCAATGAACCCATGTGTGGTTTCATAATTGCCTCGTTTCCTGAACCAAGTTTAACAAATCAGTCATTCTGTGTGCTCTTTAGAATGATAAAGTGTTCACTTGCTACTCTAATACTCATTTCATTCCTTCTAACATGTTTTACTGCTAATGTCCATTTTCCCCTTTTCCTCTCCATTTTTCTGAGAATATAAAGAATACCATTATTACAATATATTTGAAAATATCTAATACTAATGTCCGGTACTACCCGCACCCGTCCGATATAACCCTCCAAAAGGTTGTCCGATATTACCCGACCGACACGCAATCAAAATCCCATCATAGAATTCATAGTATTTAGCGCACCCAAATGTTACACCGTATGGTCACACCTAAAGTATTAATACACAAGTTACTATGCCTAGACTCATATATCACTTACTTGATATGTTGTAACAAGTCGGCAAGTTATCAGTATCACCCGACCTTCCCCTACATGACATTAGCTGATGTAGGATTTTTGAGAAACATTACAACTACTGTGAGAGCCAATTCCATAATCAGCTGGCACTTTATATATTACCTCAACGTTGTTCATAACCTGTTAGCTGACAGACTCATCACATTCTGACTGCCTTCCAGAGGACAGTGTATTTATTTGCACATTACCACCAGTCGGTGGCATCTGCGCAAGTAACACGCCACAGTTATAGGGCATACCTTTTAAGTTGTAAGATGTCATTGTATGAGTATCCATTACAAAATAATTGATAGAACCTGTCCATCTCCCTCTTCAACCCCCAAAATAAAAAAGTACTAAAATACATACTCGTGAAAAATTAATACGTTTGCTCGAATCTCAACCATACTCTTTTTAAACAAAACATTTTTTTTTTAAACATAGGTGCCGCTAATATAGAACACGGCACCATTAATTTTATTTTTAAAAAAATGCTAATTTCTATAATTTTTGTGTCATTTGTCATTATAAATTGTTTAATTATTTTACCTTAATATAATACAAAACAAACATTTTTTTTTATTTGTAAAAGTTATCTGCACTTTATATTAATTGTCGGGAAGGAATAAAATATTATTTCACTTCTTCACATTGTTAGAAGTTTTACACCGAACATCACAAAGTTATCTACAGTAGTGATTAATAATGGCAATTGTTTCATGTAGGCCTACAACAGCAAAACAAGCGTACAATGCACTACTTCATTGAAACAAATGGCCATTATGTATGTATCCACGGAAAATAATGGAAATAATGTAGTAGGGTGCGAGGTACTTGGCCATCCTCCCCCTTTTTTTTCTTGTTTAATCACCCGGCATCTGTGCAGGTGCCCAGACCCCGGCATACAAACATTTACCATGGGCCAAGCCACGTATTTTTCCACTACTGCAATATAGATTAATCCTGTGTTAATTTCAGTCTGGATACAATAACGGATATTAAATTCCTTTTTTTTTTGTTGTGTGCTGGTGATAGTCATGTTGGAAGCATGACTTCCGGCGAGGAGCAGAAGGGCTGCTGGTCCATTACTTGGCCTTGGCCGCGTGGGCACGCTGCAGAACGGATGTCTCTTCTCCGAACGCGCCGGTATCTTTATTTTGTGTTTATTATGTGCCAAGTTGTGTGTTGGGCCTGGGTGGAAAGAAAGGCAGTACTATTATATTGTTTTTTATAACCCCAGAGTGTTTATAAGAACTTTTCTTCTTCTATTTCGCCAGTTAAGATGGTCTCAAGTTGAGCACATGGCAGTGTAATTTCATGTATATGTGTTTGCATTAAAATTGCAGTGTTAATTTCAATATTGTTTTGCGATTATTTTCTTCAACAGGTTAATTTCGCACCACTTATGAACCACCTCCATACTTTTCAGAGAGATAAGAGGTTTCTGCCTGCTGCTGAGGACCACACACGCAAGTGTGGTTGCCCGAGTGGTTATCTGAATAGAAGGAGTACCACCACAGGGGACAAACTCTGGAATAAAAGGTAACAAACACAGCTGTAAGAAAGGCAGCAATGCAATAGTTTCACCATAGCGCTCTGGAAGATTGTTTTCAACACTAAACTTTCTACTTACTAACATTTTCATCAATAATCTAGATGTGGTTTAGAACCAAGGGCAACTTAGATTTGAGTAAACGTGGTAAGTCACTTTCAGTTTTACAGGGCATGGATTTTAACAGATAGTTTCTGAAATTGAGGTTTTGAAAATTCGAACTCTACTGTACTTCAAATTGTAGACAAAATATATTTAAATATTTTTGTACTTGGATAAGGGCATTTCAATCAACAGACGTAACATGAGTGAAAAAAATGTTTAATGTTTTCTCTCTGGACCTACATCACTGTTAATGTAGAACGTAACATTTTATAACAAATTAAAGGTGTGATGGCATTGATTAAAGACAAACAATATTAGTTTTTACATATATTTTGTAAAGAAAGCAAAACAACAGCGTAATTACCACAGATCGAAACTGTAAAATTTGTTGTGGGTAATTCATGGCAAAATTTTATATACAATAAAAATTTACTGCCTAAAAAAAATTGTACAAAAAAACTGTTCAATAGCTTATATACAATTAATTTATAAATTTTGTTACAAGTGAAGCACTTTATACATAGAATATTTAACGATATAAAACAACAGATGCTATATGTAACAAAAACTAGACATAATATGAAGGTAAGGAAAAAAAAATTAAAATTAAAAAATTAAAATGTAGGTACTTGTATTAGAAAATGTGTATCAGATATAAAATAAATAAACTGACTGAAATGCTTTTAGGAACATTTCTGAAAAATTTATAGCAGAAAGTCAGACAAACTGTTCTGAAATCCTGCCAAACTACAAATTCTTTAATGCCTTTTTAAAAATAAAAAAAAATTGAACTGTAGCTATTTTGAAGTACAAAACCTATTATACATGCATTATGCAATTGTACAAATGTATCCACTTAAATCTGCATACACAGCAAAAGGCTAAAGAACTCTCTTCCAACTCACTAAAACTTAGCTAATTAAATTTCATCACTTTTGATTGCACATTATAAAACACAGTAGAAATGATCATGGAATAATCAATGGTAGAAATTTAAAAATCTACAATATGTACATAGATTCATAAACTTTATGCAAAATATGATCACACTTTCATACACACACCATTCACTCATCACTCACATTTATAATTTGAAAAGATTCTTCAACAACTCATAGCAGAGATCATGTTACAAATGCACCATAAAATTTCTTACCAACACGTAAAACCAAATATACAACTGTATAATTATCCTGGACACTTTAACTTGTGGTCACAAGCAGCGACTTATTATTTGTACATGTCTATAATGGCACAAGGTACAATCTGGTAATGCCTTATTTATGTACTTGCATTAACTTCCAGCTAATAATGTAAATTCCGATCATAACTGCTTTACAAAAATGACTGTTGTTCTACTGTACCACTATTTTCTGCAATATACCTCTCTTCCACATCCTCATTCTATGCACTTAATAGAAAATTAATGAAACTCCATTAAACTGTCCCAATTACCACATTCTTTTTTTCCAATTCCAGAAATATATAATTTTTTTCTCATTTCCTGAAGTGTAGAAAGTAGTATGTAGAAAGTAGTATTACACTGACTTTTTTTTTTTGGGGGGGGGGGGGGGAAATCTAGCACCAATATAATATGTCAATGCATACATTCAAACAGGCATATACCTTTCTGTCCTTGAAAACAGTTTAAATAATGCCATTATTATTTTTTCATTGTCACATTATGAACAGAAACAAACAGTACAAAGAAAACAAACTACAGTTATCACTTGATGTGCGTTATTTACAGCTACACGGATGCTGACTTTACTTTATGCCCAAGTAACATTTATTACAACAGAAAAAAAAAACCTAGAGGTAACGGTTTGACTCGTTACAGTACAATTTTGTCCAATTACACTAGATGCAAAAAAAAAAAAAACACCAAAGAGAAATAAAAAAAAATATTTATGTAGTGACAGGAAGAAATACAGAACAAGAAATCTACATGCTAGCCTAACATCATCTCGGCAGACTTCTTTCATTTAAACTTTGGTAAACAAACATCAATTATTTCCACACAGCTGGTTGCAAAAACACTTCTGCTACAGCGGCAAGAAAATCCATCAACATTGGCACATTTAATGCGACATACATCAGTCAGCACATCAGCAGCTACCGTCAAACTGTCACAGCGAAATAAAAATAAGGTACAAAAAGAGATGCTGAATCACTGGTGTTAAAACAGACAATGGCTGATCTGCCAACCATCAGTGCAGTCTTGTGGACAGCTGCGTTGTTTCACTCCTCTTGGGGGGAGGTGGAGGCGGCCTCTTCTTCGCAGCCAGTGCCGCAGCAACACTAGCAGACTGCCTGTTATTATAGTACTCTACGCCATTACCCTGACTCCTGGACACTGACACAGGTCTTGATGCATATGTCACTTCCTGCACCATAGGATTCTGCGGATCTGAAGTCCTGTTCCCGCCTACTAAGTACACATTCTCGTACAAATTATCACGGTGCCCATAATGTTCCTGCACCCAATTGCTGACGTTCGTCTCCCGATAATCAGCAATTGGTGGAGGAGGGTCTCTGAAGCCCAACACCTCGTGAGGTGTTGTGGATGTATCTAGCTTGCACTTTTGCGCAACCTGCCACTTTTTTCGCATCACTCGCTGCAGATCTTTTAAGAAGTCCTTAGGTGGAGGTGTTAAAGTAGAATCTGCATCAGACAGCCTTTTCGGGCTCATTCCCGCCGTACTGAGTCTTGTACTCTCGCTCCTCTTTGGTGGTAAAGGTTTCTTATTCAAGGACCTACTAGCATATGTAGGAGATGCAGGGGGTATTGGAGAACCAATTTCTTCTGGAGTAAAATTGAAAGAAATTTTTTTCGGGGCTGTCCTTGACCGTTGTTTGGTCAGAAGTATGGGACTCTTTGGTGCGGTGGACAACCGTGGAGGTGAGGAAGGAGTTGCAGGACTGATTGGGCTTTTCGAACTTGACCCCATAGATGCATCACTCGACGATGAAGTTTTCCTCACCAACATGGGTGAGCCAGCTTTCAGTTCCGCCAAATATGGTGGAACTGCATAATGTGAAGAAGAACCAGAAGGACTCCCACTGCCATTTTCGAAACTCTGCTGCCGAGACAAAGAATTTTGTTTGTGAATAGGAAGAGGTTTAGGTGGTACCCGAGGTGAGGCAGGTGTATCATGAGCAGTTGGAGGTGGAGAAAAACAGGCCCGAGTTCTAGTTGGAGTACTTGAAGGTGACAAGGCGTTTGTGGGTGTGGTAGATGCTGATGAATGAGGCGTTGGTGTCTGTTGCTGTTGTCTCCGAATGGTGTTGGTATCTATACAGGGACTAGGTGGTGGAGGAAGCGATACAAGCGACAGTGAACTACCACAGATGTCTGTGTACACTGGTAACTCTGATGGGAGGGGTGGAGGAGGGAGTGAATCTAAACTCAGAGTACTCTCAAACATTTCTGGTGGGGGAGGAGGTAAAGACATAGTTTCAGGATCACATTCGTTCTCCTCTCGCAACTCAAGCGGAACTACAACCACTTCTTCAACTGCACTTTCCACAACTTCAGTCTTCAGAAAAGACTTTGTCGGTGACACAATTTCTTCTGTTCTCTCCCGAATAGGTGTGGACGCATTTGAAGACGAAGCTGATGGAGGACGGTTAGAATCTAGAGAACCACGATGATGGCTGTGATGCCTCTTCAAAGTCCCAGAGTTACTTCCAGACTCTTCTGTCGCACACGACCGTCGCCTACTTTGTCGTGTTAGTCCATTACGTGTCAAAGTACCTCCACCACTAGAACCAGAACCTGGACTGTGACAGCGATCTGTAATGTCTCCATCCACCACTGTCTCTCCAACCTCTTTCAACTGTCGTGTGATTGATGTGAGAGGCAGTTTGGGATTCATGGAAGGTTTGCGTTTGATTGTACCCATTGGGAACTCGCATTCAAAGCCAACCTCACAAGACGAAGGAGCACCATCACTCAGGCAACCACTGGAGCTAGAGCTGGATGCACGACTTCGTGAAGAATCCTGACGTCGCAATCGATTTGTAGGACCTAAAACAAATAGTAACATTTAAATTATTAAATTGAGACATTTTCTTTTATCATTGATACATAAGCATCCAATTATAAAAGTATTTATGCCAGATTGATACAAAATGCTGTACACATTACTATTTCCTTGGTATAACTGCTAGGAAACTGGAACTTCTAATTCCATCTTAACTGTTTTAGTAATACAGTTGGAACTCGTTAGTAAATGCACAGTTTGTATGAAATACTTGATAACACAAAGTTCAGTCCCTTTAACTCATATAACTTTTACAAGTTGTAGGGTTCCTGTATTACGAAATAATGTTAATATGACATACCGTATGAAGTAATTTTTAAGCCCAACTTCCAACTTGTTGTGGCTGCTGTCAATGGTTTTATTCATATTTATACAATATTATTGTGAAGTACTTTGCTATACCAGCCCATACACTTCTTTTTATATGGTTTAATAAATTTTGATAGCAGTCTAGCTATTTTATGACAGAGGCCACCACACAGCCAGTATGCTGGTTCTCCAACAAAAAGTTGCCAGTGTGTTAGGACAGAACCAAGGCTGCCTGCTGTTGTACGCAAAGTGTTTCTTTAGCCGTCCTGCCACAGTGCGACGATGTTGTCCATTTGGCAAGGCGTGGCTTACCCAGCAGTGTGAAAGTTTAGTCTAGTGTATTTTTTAATATAAGCATCAAATGTACCCTTCTGTCCAAATTAAAAAGTGTACAACAAGGTTTGGTGAAATTCATCATTGCCACAGTGGACTGTAGCCCTGCGCGGTTGCAAGGAGCCCACTACAGACTATTGATTCAAATAACAGAAAGGTTAATGCTAAAACGACATCAATGGTGAACTGAAATTAATAATATCCTCTGTATTAAATATTATACATTTTTTGTGCCTTTATTGTACAGTTAATATTGAGATAACTTTAATGTTAAGAGTAGTAATTGGTTGTGTAATCATGAATCCAACCACTCAAGAACATCTCTAAATCTTATTTTATCTAGTTGTATAACTTAAATTATTTTTTTCTAAAGCATAATCTGTTATTTTCATAGCTATTCATGAATACTGATTTTCATCACAGCCCTAACATGTTGGGTGCCAAATTAAAGCTCTCTTAATTTCCAGGAATTTATCTAGAAAACCTTTTGCTGTATACTTTCTGTTACTTGTAATTCTACTTTTAGAATGTTATGTCAGTTTCTGCCAGTGTGGTAATTAGAGCCGTGACAGAGCATCGCCAGGCCAAGGGGATGGCAGTGCCTCAGCACCCTAGCAACCTCCCCTCCCACTTCCTGTCCGCCATTGGTGCAATTTCAAATTTATTTGATTTTAAAATGCTTCATTTTTTATTAAAGTAAAATATTGTAATTAAAATTAAGTTCATGTAACCAGAAATCATTATGTTGAAACCAAATTAACTTACATCTGTAATTGAATATGTTAATAGGTAAACGGCACATCACCGGATGTCAGCGCTCTCGTGCGCGGCAATCTCATTGAGCTCCCCTCGTCGAGATCGCCACTCGCCCCATTCTTTTAGCGGCTTTCAGCATGGTATGATGTTGCCGGAGGGGCGTCGTGGAGACATGTAGAGGGGGTGGTTTTGAACATTGCTGCATCAAGAGGGTGCTGGCATCGGGCAACGCGATCTTGTAATCGTATTTGTCAGAGGAAAAAGTGCAGATAAACCTACTTCACAGAGTACGCTGGCCACATTATATAGTTGAACCTACCACATGTGTCGAATCCTACCGCCTGAGATAAGAGAGCCTGCCTCCGCACGCTATTGCTGAGGTTTCTTTGTAAAGAGGAAAACTTTTACCTACAAAGAAGGGTGTCCCGAGCCGGTACCACCACATTATACATTTTCTGTTTTGGTTTGTCCTCACCAAAATTCCTATTCTATTTTGTTCCGTCCTCCTCGCATTGGTCAATAGACTTAAGGATTACGTTATATGACATTGGACGTGAACATAGAAATTGTGTTTCATAATTTTCAAAACGTGAATATACGTCTACAGTATTAAACAAACTTGCGGTAATGTTTATAGGATATGAATAAAATTTTCACATATTTCTTATAAAACCACACTAATACAAGTTAGAATTATCGACAGATTATTTGGTGATCAACTAAATGTGAGTTTGTACAAAAAGTAAAAAATAATCCAAGAGGATTTTACAAGTACGTAAGTTTATTGCTCTTATTTTTCCTGCATAATGCAGGTACCAAATTTTCATTACATTAGTACAACAATTTTTGAATACAATTGTTAGTCATGGCTTGATAATTGCAATTGAATTATAAAATATGTATGATGTAATTGTACTGGAAATCAAAATTCCTTTAAGATTTTATGTCATTTTCTCCGTATGTTGATAACACGTGCAAAATTTTCATGCAATATTTTTTATTAGTACAGTAAATTCTCTCTAGTACGTCACCCTCCTTAACGTACAATTCAGTATAACGTATGACGACGTCGGTCCCTTGAAACACCCACTTAAATAAATAGGCTTAATATGCATATAGCGTACAATTTTCCGACGCCGTAATCGTACTTCCTCTGCATTACGTATATTTTTAATTCCAGATCATAAATAAGTTAAAAATTATTCACGGCGCAAACATTACATTAAGATAGTATTTTCTATCATTTTACATTCGCGTCTCGTTAAAGTTGTTGTTGATTGTTTACGTACGGTACAGAACTAGCGCGAAAAAAAATATGGTCGCATCAGTGTGGGCAACACCGGAGATTTCACTTCTCTACTTCAACGAAAACATTAAAATTTTTTCTGCGTGTCACGTTTTAATTCTAAACCAAATTGTTATTGCA
>PNEQ01100953.1:0-11747 GCA_003012365.1 Medauroidea extradentata | reverse complement strand
TCACTTGGCCAGCAAGCTCCGGTTCCTTTTGGGCCAATCAGGAGTCAGCTTACACCCGATGGCCCCGCCTCTCGAGGACAACAATTCCGGCCAGAACCGTATTTATTAAATCATTGCTTAATTTCTTGTCACAATTTACATTCATTTACATAAAATGGTTCATTTACTTGTTCACATTATTGATCTCTTAATTACTACACATCTATTACACTGTAACAACTAGCAAAGCCATTGGCTGGACTCCTCCCCTCGTGACCAGCTAGGGAGGTTGTTCGAGCGGGGTTGGGGTGAGGCCCCAAGACACATTATGCACCTGCTCGTCTCTCCCTCGTCTTCACAAGGACAAAATATATACAATTTCTTATTTTTAACATAAAACTTGGTGTAGTAATGGTATTTCGATGAGAACTATTGCAATGTGATCGTGATACGATGACGAGGAGAATGAATGATCGCAAGACATAGTTATTATTGCACATTAATTTATGATGGTTGACACTGATGACTATTGAATATACTAAATTGGGGTGGCGACCATATGGGCCTGTCACATCTTCATTGCCCTGGAGTCTGGCGTTAAAACTCACGTCAGCTCTCCTAACTAGCCGGCATAGGACGTCTCCTAGTCAAAACTAGTAAAACCTCATTGTTAAAAATGCAATATTCAAAATTGGGGAATTACGCCCGCTGAAACTTATTGAAAAATTGCCGTGCACGCCTTGTTGCTACGGCAACCAAAAACACCATAGAAAAATGGGTAATGTAGAGATGTTACTGGACTGGCTCAGAACAAGTTCATCAAAGTAAACAAATATTGGGGATCTCGTTAAAATACTGAATAAAGTATTGAAATATTACAATCCTTGCTAAAATCAAAACAATCCATTAAAAATCACGTTAAATTACTAATGTATTTGAATAATACTCAGGCAAGTAAGATTAGTGGCAGTAAAACATAAACAAAAATAATTATTCCATTAACCATTAAATAATATAATACGTAATAACTCAACATTTAAAACAGTGCACGCTACAACGTGTGTAGCAGACATTTTTGTTGTGGTCGTGGTGTACTCCAGCGATTTCAAAGTCACCCTAAGATAAAGCGAAGGAAATCGGGAAGGCCTTAGAATGAAGATCAAGAACAAACATTCTCAAAAATGTGTGCCTGCCTAGAAGAAAATGATGAACAGCTAACATTGTCTGACCTGAACAAAATGAAGGAGTATTTGTTAGATATTGATTCCCAACCTTACGGTTATCAGTTCCTAAGAATTAAGCTGAGGGAAATGTATGGTCTTCTATAAATATTGCAGAAGGATATGGTTTATGGGATATAGTTACAATGAGGGAGAAAGAATCACACATTCTCAGAACATATTTCAGTACTTCAAGGCAAGGAGAAGATGAAGATTCACAGAAGAGTAATAATTGAGACAGCAGCAAGGCTCATTAAAAGCTACATCAAAATAAATGTGCCTTCATTGGAAAACCATTATCCCACTACTGATACTGTCTGTCTCCAGCAAGCTCTTGATTACATTCCTGGATCTCTTCGTATTCTGTTAAATATAATGTTCGTGGGAATATATACTTAGCACCCAAGAACTGTCATTGCAAACTTGCAAATCTGCCTTGCGGTGCAAATAAATAATTTATACTGGTCTAGGTTTCTAGTGGACACCTTATGTAAGAAGTGGTTCTGCTCTTCATATAGTTAGATGCACATGTTATAAAAAAAACTAATAATTTTGCTACTACGAACATGCTTGGAAGTGATATTTAATGAAGTGAACACTGCTGTGAAGTTTGCAGCAGTCAATGTTGATAACAACACAATTACAATCCATGGACAAGGGATTTTTCGCTGAATAGGTATGATAGCTGCATTAACACAGGACACAAGATAGTTTACAGCACCCCTAGATATATAACTTTTGATATTAACACTGTGAGCAAAAGTTCCTATAATATACCATATTTCAACAAAAAACTTTCATCATGTGAAATTCACAATACTTCCTAGTCTTCCAGAATGTGAAAGGAAAGTATATGTACTATGGAATCCTAGATTCTGTGACTGTAACTGATTGTGTAGGGTCCTTGACGGAGGTTCGTTACTTCACCGAGTTCAATGTAAGTGTGGATAAAAATTTGGTGAAATAGCACAGTCTTATGCAGACTTGTATACAGTTTTATGGTTCCTGTACAACTTTAGTATTCGTTGGTATTACTGAAGACCCTACCCTGAAAAACAACACACATCTACAAGAAGAATTAAACCATAACCACCCCACTGTCAGTTTCACTGCAGAGACCGAATTCGCTGGCAAGAAAGACGAGTTCCTGTCACGAAACACCAATAAACAGAGATTGTTACAGATGATAACAGATGAACTACGAAAAAGGCATTGCACTGTGTTCAATGCCTCTGGAAATACCGATGTCGAAATAGCGAAAGCTGCAGTGAAAGAATCTCGTACACAAACACCGATCTACTTGTCTCATTACTTTATAATGAACAGTCCGATTGTAAATATTTGTACATTCGATAAGACAAGTCTAGAGTAGAAGCGGACCCATCAAGTTTATGACGTAAAACGTATAAACGAAATACTTGGAAATATTAAATGTGCTCGATTACTATTAATTCATTCCTTCACACGTTGCGAGACAACGTCTCGGATATATGGTGTTGGCAAGAAAATTGTGTTCCAGAAGCTATTGCAAGGAGATCCTACCCTCAGTCATGTGCCAAGTATTTACCAGCCCAAACCAGGCCACAGAATTGATAGATGACCTTGGCTGTCAAGTAGTGACTGTACTTTATGGGAGAAAATGCACTGAATCTCTAGCAAAACTGCGATATAATACCATCAGTCAGAAAGTTGCATTTTCTTCTTCGTTTGTAACACCAAACGTCTGCCCAACTGATTCTGCTGCTAAATTTCACTGTCGGAGAGCATACTACCTAATTATGGTATGGATAGGGAAATAAGAAGGCATGAATCCCATAAACTGTAACGGTTCCACTAACTGCAAGACATTCCGATGCTCCTGTAGGCAATATGGGCTGTCATGCACTACTGCACGTGGACTGTGCCAGTTTGATCAATGTGATAATCCTCACAAATTACTTCCAGAATTTTTGAAAGAAGAAAATGAGTATTAAGGTTATTTTGACTTTAATTTATTGTAAATACAGATACCTGTTTCCACTTATCTGTTTTGAACATTTTGCTAATTTAAACGTCCATAACTTGTTGATAATACACTGTGAATATTTTTTAATTAAATTCTTATTTAATAATAAACAGAGTAGTTTTCTACATTTTATTGAATAACCTGGGTTTTAAAATGTAAGCTAGGACACCAAAACCACCTTTCTAGGTAAAACTATGTTTCATATAACTGTGTTAAGCTTTTCTCAGTCACTTTGGACGCCATCTGGGAAATTACCCCTTTCTAATACTCACAGTACACTAGACTTTTAGCATGACATTGACTACATCTGTTTCAGTCACCAGCCGTTAAAAACAGTTTTGTATCCATTTTTCGGGGTTCAGCCATATATTTACCCGTTTATGTAACATTTTCTATTTTAACTTGAGTCCGTTTGCTCAGGTCATTACTTGTACTTTATTACAACTTATATTTTTTAGTATAAGGATGACTTGTGTTTATAATAAGCAAACACTAGTAGACATAAAATTAACCAAAAGTTTTTTCTCTGTATGTCTATACTAAGGGCCGTATCTATAAACGGCTTTCGAATAACAACCAACTGCTCCCCAATGCTTTCTCCATGGGGATAGCAGTTGGTTGTCATTCAAAAGCAGTTTATAAATACGGCCATAAGAGTCAGCATGATTGTAAACCTAAAATAAAGTAAAACATGAGAAAAATTTATTTTAATTTTTGTAGTGTGAAAATCGGCAGTTAGAAGACTAGCCGAGTCATTTTGTCATTATTTATGCCTTGCTAAAATTTATTTTGTGTCACTTTTATTTTTATTAGAGATTAGAATAATTTTTTGAGTACCAAACCTAGCAATAAGAACTTTCCTGAGTCAAAATATCATTGTTAGATTTGTTGTACACGTGATTTGGTTGACACTGACAAAGCAGTAACAGCTTGATGATTTAAAAATGTCATTACTAGGCTACCATTGTGTAAAATAGTTTTTTTCCCGTCAATTCCTTATTGCACCTCTTCAAAAAAGAGAGTTATAAAATAAGACGATTTTGAATAGATTTTTTTACTATACATTTATTTAGTATTAAAAACAATTTTCTCTTTAATATTCTATCGACTTGCTCTGTGTAATATTTCTCGTTAATATAATTATATATATATATATATATATATATATATATATATATATATATATTTTTACTTCTGCGTGTGCGTTAAAAAAATTCGGTACATAAATAAACGGTGAAAATATTAACAGAAATACAAAGACTTTGAAAAGTCTTTGTGGGAATATTATAAACCTGTTTTGCCATCATTTTATGTAAATATTTTACTAGTGGTACGTACTCCTTTACCGTATCCTCTTACTATGTAATCGAAGTTATAAAACAACGGCGTCAAATAGAAACGCATAAAAGTAGCAACATGTGAACTTACAAAGTTGAGAGGAAATATTTTCTACTTCTTTGGTGTTTACCAAGGAATTTCAGAACCTTGCATATTTTAATAAACTTTTCTAGCGTTAACATATGTACAACGCCCTCTGAAAAGATTGCGTCACCTTGTTATGCTGAAACTATTATTTTCGTAACATTACTAAACAGTTGATAGAATTACTCACAATGTTTTTTTTACAGAAGCATTACATTTTACAATATTTCCACATGTGTTACAAATCATAATTTTTTTGTCATTGAGTGGTAACAGATAATTTTTATCTCTAATGTTTCATAATTACGGTTTAGCAGTTCGTATGTAATATTTATGAAGCAAGGTGAGGTTACTAGCTATGTTCCTATACCAATTTTTACAATAAAGCTTTCTTTAAATTTTGCATCAAGGAAAAGTAAAGAAAAATTCGATATTATAAGCCATACATAATCATAAAAAGTTCATATTGTCATAATTATACTGGAGATAATTTTGAATTGATGTTCGTTAATTTGCAACCTTACACTCTGCAAACAAAATACTAACTATAAAGATCCACAGGATACAACCAAATTAAATGTATGAAATTCAGAAAGTTACTCCTAAAAAAAATAAGTAAACTCTATCAATCAACTTTCTAACAGAGCTGTAAGCCCTTGAAAATCGAGTTTAAAATCGTGTTTCGACGAAATACTGGGAAGGGCCTGTAGTTAAATTATGATTCTGTGTGTGATACTGGGAAGGGCCTGTAGTTAAATTATGATTCTGTGTGCGATGTAAAGTGTTGTGATCGTTCACCAGTAAACAAATCACAATTTCAACATTTTGCCAACATGGAAACAATTGAAGTGGCCACTCTCTCATTGCATAACATTATTTTTTGACCAAGTTTAGCGAAAATTTGATGTTATCTATTTGAGCAGTGCATCGTAAGGAACTGAAGAGGTAATCTTTTGCAAGAACATAGGATAAACCGTTTACAAAAAAAAACTGCTAACAACTGCTGCTGTGACAATGACGCAAAACCTAGTAGGTAGGCAAAAAAAGCGACTTCCGCCAGCTCATTTGTTTGTACAGGAGGCCGTGCTCTTAGAACAAGCATCGTGTTATGCTGTATCTTAAAGCATCTTGTCAAATGCAACAAAGTAAATATCAAACAATTTAAAAATAATACATAAATACAAAAAATAAGCAACTGTTGCAGAATCGTCTGTTAATAACATTCTCTTATGTTATTTTGGGCAAAAAAGACTTAATGTGTTGCTTCCAGAATATACTTGCAGTATTGTTTTGTTTACAAAATGCATATATATATATATATATTTTTTTTTTTTTTTTTTAAATAACGCTACTTTGTTTTCAAATCGTGCAAAAATAGGAAGATCTGTTAACAAATTTACGCAGTCACTCCTTATGTATATGTGAATGTGTATATATATATATATGTATATGTATGTATGCATGCATTTGTATATATGTACGTGTGTGTGCACTATAGTTACAAGTAAATTTAATGCTAATGAATTAGAACTCCCAGCAAACTTGTATGTTACTTGGCGACTTAAGGAGTCAAAATTAATCGTCGATATCTTGAACTAGCGGGCTATTGTCGTGTTTTTCGCGTCCAAGAGACTCTAGTAAAGTACTCTAATACGTGATTTAAGGGTTTTTAGAAATTCACTCCCTTAGGTGGTGAAAAGACCTTGAATGTGCTTTAGATAAATCCTCACTATCTATCGAACCCGTCGAGATGTACAGTAAATTTTTGCTTCAGGATGATGATTACAGAAATAATTACAAAACGGTTTTAATATTTTTCGAAATTCGAACTCTCAGTACTGTGCAGTGATCCTATGTGTTTTTTAATATGAATAATCGATTTTGATTCGACTGAACTGGATAGCGTCGTGATTTGCACTTCAATTGGATACTTATACAAATGTCTAAGATGTGAATTTAAAATATTTAGAAATTCAACACCCAAAATGGTGAAAAAGCACAAAAATTGTTTTCCATCAACCCATGGTATCTATCTAACCAGTAGAAATATTGAGGTGTTGTTCGCGTCAGAGTGATGCTTAAGTATGTATTTAAAAATTATATGTCAATTTTTTTTCTTTATAAGATAACTTGATCATTAATAATAAATCGAAGTTTGTAAACTTTTAAGGCAGACGATCCGAAAAGTAAGTACGAGCAGCGGGAAGTAACTTATACATAAGTTTCACCTTACGTAGTGTTGTACAACCTCTATAAGCCCAGCGCATGAGTATTTTACTTTTTAAATTAAATTTTATTTTCATGAATTATTTCGACGTTCTGGTCTACATTCCGGGAGGTTCTGGGCTCGAATTCCACTAAATGCTGCATGCGAACGTTCAATTCTGACACACAAAAACTACAAGGCAAATCGAATTAGTGCAATTTATACGTAGCCGTTTAGAAGGGGTAAAATGGATTATGCATTTCACTTTCCACTTAGGTTCCTCGACAATATCATCTCACATATATCATCTCACTAACCTCAATGTTGGGGCACAAAATACGTTTTCGCGAAACCTTTTCTCATCAAAACTTTCTAATGGCATTAAACTTCAAGTGAATATTTTGAAAATATACAATTGAGGGCGCCGTCATCAATGGTTGTGCACAGGGTAAACAGACGTTTTTCATTCGATTAACCTCTTACATTTAGGTGTCTGTAATTACCCCACAACGTAAAATTTGCAGAGCTTTAAATAAGGCCCAGGTGAAGTCGGTGTTAGTGGCAGGGAAATACTCTAGACGGCTTTTCGCGTGGACAGCTATAGCTACTTATCCTGCTGCAGAGATAGTTCAACTAGCCGCTTGGACATTCTAACACTTGATGACTGAAGTACCAATCTTGTGTACAAAGAGGTTTTTCATTTAAAGCAAATATCAGTTACGAAAAATACTCGCGAGCAAAGCCGCGGGGGACTGCTAGTTATATTGTATAAATAAACTTGCCATGCGACTGTTCGTTTTGTTCGTCATCATCTCACGATGCCAACAAAACCTCTATCACAAAACATCTATCAATGCATATACTACTATTTATAAAAAAACAGAAATGCATATACTTTGTTTGTGGTAGGTGGTAGGTAAACTTTGCACTTGGACAAGCATCCGGGTATCAACACCATCCCCCCTTTTTTTCCAATATTGTAACCCCTAGCTGTCTGAGGAGAGCCAGTCTATAGCAGAATTTCGGACATAAATGTTAAATAAAAATAACAATAATAATTACAATATAAGGAATATTAAGAGTAAGGGAAAACACGCAGGTTACTTGCCGAGTGTAGAATAATGTAATAGGAATTAGCATATAATAAATACTGCAATATCAGGAAAATGTCCTCGAGGGGCAGAGCCATCTTTCAGAAGCTGCCTCCTGATTGGCCCAACTGAACCAAAGCCTGAGGGGTAAGCGGAGGGGATTTAGGAACCAAACAGGAGCAACGCGTGAAAGATTTTAACGGTAGGACACGTTGTTTAGTTGTTTAGACGTGGAAAACGAAGGACTGGGGTGTTTCCTCCGGACCTCTTCGGTTTGAGCGTTGTGTGCGGTATTCGGAGCAGTTATTTAGAAGTACTGCATAAAGCATTACGTGTCAGGGCGGCAAACCGCTAACTACGTCACCGTAACCTTCGAGGTAACTTAACTATAATATATTGCTGAGTCTAGCGGGCGTATAATCCGTACGTGCAAAACCATCTAACCTTGTATAATAACGGTCGTGCCAGAAGGCGACAGTATGAACTTGCTACAAGGTTGAAATAGAACTTGCGGACTTTTTATTTATTCATTCACTATCAAAAATGTGAACCAAGGGAACGTTGCAACTGTGGCGCGTCAACTAAGGACTTATGGCCGTTCAAGTGTGAAATTAATAATTTTATTTGAGTACGAAATTATGTCAGTTTTGTAGACGTCACTTGAGACTACATTCTCCTCTTATAGGAACAGTTGTAGCGTGCATAGTACTCAGATAACGGCATGTCAAAGTCCAAATATGAACGACTACGTGCGCATGCAACGAAGGAAAATTATCAGACTTACTAAAATGAAATAATTTACTCTTAAGATTAGATGTCGCGACCTAATGGACAAGTGGCGGACGATGCCGCTGGTCGGCGGGTTTTCTCGGGGATCTCCCGTTTTCCCCGTCCTTTCATTCCGGCGCTGCTCCATACCCACATCATGTCACCTCCCACCAGCGTTAAAGACCTCGATGTTGAACGCTGACCAAAATATCTCACTCACCCTAATGGACAAAAGATACTAAGACATGAAAGGACGCATCTTCGTATTTTTCAAATATTGCTGAAAATAAGGTATTTAATGTCGAAATTTAGTGACACCTTAGAAGCACTAAAACGAATACCGTTTTATTTCATTCAAATATTCCTTTTTTTTATCAATAGCAGCATTCATCCCGATTACAACGATACCAAGTTTATATCAACGCGAACTGTCGACTTACTGTGGTATATGTGTGCAGTAACAAGTGTGCGTCACCTTCTTCGACTCGACAATTTCTTACGCTCGCCTTTCTTATGTGGGTGGAGAGATCAAGCGACGTAACCTAACCCTTCCACGTCCTTCCTCAGACTGAGGCGCGAAGGGAGCGCGCACCAGCCTTTATACAGTGTCTGCGACCGCTTTAGCTGTCTATTGACGTCACTCAGAGCCTATATTCCAAGTTTCACAAGAATATGACAGAGTGCTGTTATTCACTAGTCTTGAATAGCCTTAACGAACCGCACGACTGAGGTAGACTCTTGTTCGAGTCGCGGGTGACGGATAATAACGACGGGCATCACAACCGACAAGAAAGAGAACGCTAGCGAGAACTTTTAACGAGATATCGACACAAGCCCCAGTCTGAACTGCTATATGCGCGCCGGAACAAGAAGCACACCAGAATTGTGACGAACCACTGGTGTCGCGAGCGAGAGTCGATCGCGGTACGGACGAGTGGCACACCTGGACGAGAGACACCACGGAGAAGGGCATCGTCATTGACACTAGATAAAAACTAATCCACGTGTTATTTTCTTATTCATTGATTCATTATAATAGTAATTTGTTTCAGTTCGTTCCTATAATCCGCAACTGATAGAAGAGGAACAGCCGCTGGAATGTTATTATTCCACATATAATGATGTACAGGTTATTTGTACTTGTGCCTTTACAATTGCTAATTAGTACCCTCCATAAGAAAATGAAAGAAACTTCTAAATTAATTCAATGGCACAATATTGATGTATATTTTGTCCAACAATAAAACGTATAAAACTGTTAAAACACGGACATTTATCTGTAAAATATGGAACTTCATTTTACATACGTCTTCGTACAGAATTGCAAGTACAAAATATATCATGTATATAATAAACTGAACAGAAATTGACTTGCACTCAGCAAAGAACAATAAGATAATAGCGGCAGACTCTACAGCGATGACAGAGAGATACTTGGTGCCTGGACTGAGCATCGAACGGCACTCGGTGGCACGAGGGTCTACGTCTCACTGATAGCTCCATGACAACGTCCAAGACATTCTGTAAGGCGCTTATATAAACCTTCCCCGACCTACTCGATAGAGCAGACATCACTGTGAAATTGGGCAAGAACCTCATGTGATACAAGTCTAGTTTACCAGCCCGCAAGATATATAAATATTCAACTCAGTCTCGACACCTGATATACTGAGGTTCACCGTGCTGCCGAGCAAAGTAGACAAGACACCAGCAGACGGTAAACATGAAAGCGCGCGAAGTAGGTAAACAAACACAAACTCTGGTGTGTACAAAAGAAAACATTTTGTAAGGCACTTTGAATGCATGTTCACGAAAAACACGAAGTCTTGAATGTAGTATTTTTGTACAAATATCATCAGAATGCGTAATTAAGGCAAAAATAAATTATATAATCATAAATTTGTAGGCCTTCTAAACATATAAATTTTTAAAATTTTTAATTTAGTTGCATACAGTTAACTTTCGATTAATGCAAAGAGCAGCAGTTATCTGTCAGAAAACATTTTATCACTTTGCAATATATTGCAGTGTAAATTGTTGGTGGTTAGCGTTAGCTCTAGCATTTTATACAGTATTGTATACGTTACTGGTAAGCAGCTGCAATGCCAAATGCAATATACTTTACAAGTGCAAAATAATATTCTACACTCTCCTAACCTGGTCTAATAACATAGGTTTGCTAGATCGGCGACTGAAATATGCCACTTCTGCATATTTTTAAAATGGTCACTAACACACTACTCTTCGAATTTACGTACGCTCAAAATAAAACCGTTCAACATCCAAAGACTGTGTGGATCCGAACACGTGACCAATACCGCCGAGTAGATTACACCTTACTATAATTACTAAAACGCCTATATTCTCAATGTTCAACTTTCCAGAAACATCGTGTTCAACGGGACCAAAAGCAGCCGTTTCGTTATGTGTGTGTGTGTGTGTGTGTGTGTGTAGCCTATTCAGTTTGTGCGCTGTGAATTCCATCATCTACGTGTTAGATGGTCTTTTAGGGAAGTCAGCATAGTAATTGTTTTATTTTGTTTTGCCAAGTAAGGGTCGCCAGAACACATTTGTATAAATCGAGCTGGTCGCCCTAACGCGATGGCGATTGACCAGGAGAGTCAGCTGAGGATGACATACCTTCAAGGAGTTAGTGTACGGGGTAGAACAACATGGCAACAACAAACGAGGTTACATTCATATCAGGCGAGGATGAGATATCTTCAAGGAGTTAATTAATGTACGTGGTAGAACAACATGGCAAAAACAGACGAGGTTACATTCATATCAGGCGAGGATGAGATATCTTCAAGAAGTTAATTAATGTACGTGGTAGAACAACATGGCAAAAACAGACGAGGTTACATTCATATCAGGCGAGGATGAGATATCTTCAAGAAGTTAATTAATGTACGTGGTAGAACAACATGGCAAAAACAGACGAGGTTACATTCATATCAGGCGAGGATGAGATATCTTCAAGGAGTTAATGTACGTGGTAGAACAACATGGAAACAACAAACGAGGTTACATTCATATCAGGCGAGGATGAGATA
>PNEQ01100952.1:0-11748 GCA_003012365.1 Medauroidea extradentata | reverse complement strand
TATAAAGTAAACTTTATATGTGCTGTTTTGACCATTAAAATTATGATTAAAATATTTAACTAGGCGAATTTTCCTTACCAAATGTTCCTTAGGCTTACAACAGCAGACACCGTTATTAAATAATATTGGGTTTACAACTTCATAATAATTACACTTTACTCATTCATTAATACTAACACAAAGGTGGGTGGCCGGGCAATACTCTGGGGTTTCAAATTAAATAAATCACCATCTTTATTACTACCCTGAATTTAGGCTGACCAGCTCTTGGTACTGGAGTGTCAGTAACTCTGGCTAGCACCACTTATACAACATCAGCATCAACATGGACTTCAAGCAAAATTCATATAAAACACAATTTTAAATTTAAATCGAAAAGTTTACCCCGAGCGCAGGCTGGTCACTCTACAGCAGGTTCTCGCAGGGCGTTGGGTTGAACCTGGAGACAACTCCGGACTTCTGCCAAGTTCCCCATCATTTCATGTCTAAGTAGCTTGCACTCGGGGTCAGATAGGGGGAAGGACGGTGAAGGAAAGCCCCAAATGTTAGCAAGGGATGTATAACGTCTCTGCCCAAACATGATGCGCGCCTAGACAAAGGCTCTAACACATCGCAATGCAACGTTTCCCAGCAATAACTTACCTCATCCACAGAGTAAAGGTCCACCTTAGAATTCTGAGCAGTCTTAGCTCGATGACACAATACACATCGGTTCACAGACACCCTCGTGTCCGGAGACGTACATGGCCAATAAAACCAAGCACTAATCTTCTTCAACGTACCCTCTCGTCCCAAATGTCCTCCAAAGGCCGAAGAATGAAAATATGCCATAAGTTCAGGCTGACAAGACAAAGGAACAATCAAACGGCAAAGCCTGCCCCTTCAGCCTACATAGTGCAGCAACTCCTCTGACACACGATATGGCAAATTTTCTCCATGTTTTAGGCAAGAGATCACCTCGCGACATTCGGCATGAGCATCCTGGGCTTCACATAGGCGAACATAGAAAGAACTGTGAGTCGTAGCGCCGAACACATAGCCGTCAACTCCTCCAGGTTACACTCATAATCTCCTGGGCAGTACATAAGTGACAACGCGTCCGCCGCCTTGTTGCTTGCTCCAGACACATGCCTCTTTCCAAAACTGAATTTCAGGAGTTGAAAAGCCCAACTATCCAACTTTCCAAAGTCACGTGAGTGCCCCAAAAACCATGACAGAGACTGGTTGTCTGTACACAGATCAAATTTGACGGTACTGAGAAACGTCTGAAATTTACCAGTACCCCAACTCTGCTCTTGTTCATCTCCGCACTCGAAAGGAACATTTTTACGCTTCAATTGGTTAATCCTTTAACATATTATTCCGAGTATTCTCGAGTTTTATAATGTATCAGAAATATATTAACCAGAGTTAACTCGTAAAAGAGAAGATGTTTATGTCCGTTTGTATTATCCTGATTATACTTGTAGCAGTTACATCTGCGGCCGCTAGAAATCATTGCTAACACTACCAAAGTTAGTAGGCGAAGCAGTTTACAGATGTCTCTAGCTCACTCAAATAACGTAAGCCTAAAGAGTACGCGGGCAGTGGTACTGCGTGTGCTCTTGGTGTATCGCTCACAATCATTGCCACTACATCAAAACGCGCGAACATTCTGACTTTTAGTAATTTTTTTAGACGTTCGTAGTCAAATGCACACATATTAATTAGTGAACATTTATAAAGTGAAGAACATTCTCAGATGGTCAGCAGCATGTGAATTTTTCTGCATTTTACAGACATCAAGAAGTACACTCCAATTTTTGTTTTGAATTTTTTTTCGTGCCAATTTTCATTTGTTCACAAAATGAGTGATTCGGACACGTAACAAAGTGAAGTGAGTGATCTGGCTATATCTTGATCAGATGACAGTGATAACTATGAAGACATTCCAATTTCCTCAGATTCGGAAAGTGAAGAGCCATCTGTCCGAATATGGTGCGAAATAAACTGCAATGAAACAACCTGCAGTCTACCAAGGTTTCCATTTACAGGCACGCCTGGAATGAATGTGCAAGTAAGTAATGAAAATGACGTTCTAAGTAATTTACTCTTGTTTTTTGTTTATGAACAAGCTCAAGTTATATCAACAGAAACTAACCGTTTTGCAGCACAATTTAATCAAGCCCACTCCCAGACTAAATGGAAGCCTACCTCGAAGGAGGAAATATATGTCTTCCTAGCACTGATTATTGCGCAAGGTATAGTGAAGAAACCCAACTACCAAATGTACTGGGTTAAGAGTCCAGTATTTGACACACCTTTCTTCAGGAAAACTATGCCATTATGCAGATTTCTTCAAATCAAACAGTTCTTCCACTTTGTTTACAATGAGTCGTATGATGCAAACACTCATCCAAATCCAAAACTAAATAAGATCTGGCCAATCTATGTCAATTTTCAGGAGAAGTTTTCCCAAGTGTACACCCCATAACGTGACATTACAGTCAAGAGCCTCATGTTGTTCAAGGGGCTTCTTGGCTGGAAGCAGTATTTGCCCCTCAAGAGAGCACAGTTTGGTGTAAAAATGTTTATGCTTTGTGAGTCAATGGCTGGGTACTTGTATTTGTTTGTGATATATACAGGCCGGGGAATCAATTTCGATGATGACTATAAAGGCTTACCAATGTCATCACAAGTAGTCTTATCACTGATGAAACCACTTCTTGGTAAGGGTTACTGTGTCATTACAGAAAACTTTTACACATCACCACAGTTAGCAGATCAGTTACTGTCAAATAGAACCGACACCAATGGGACAGTGAAGGCCACAAGAAAAGAAATACCACCAGAGTTTAAATAAAAAAAACAAAACTGAAAAAGGGTAACATCATAGCTTTTCAAAGAGGTAAGGTTTCAGTGGTAAAATGGATGGACAAAAAGCCATTTTGTGTTTTGTTTACCGTTCACAGCCCCGAAATTAAAGCTGTAACTGTGAAAGGAGTACCCTGTCTGCAGCCACAAATTGTTATAGATTATAAAAATTCCGTGGGGGGTGTGGACCATGTCGATCAATGCACAGCAGATTACCCAGTACCCATGAAGAGGGGGAAAAAGTTCTACAAAAAAATATTATTCCATCTACTTAACCTGGCACTCTGGAATGCCTTTGCGCTGTATACGAAGAAACGAGACAAGAATTCACACTTGGAATTCAGGATGGCTGTCCTAGAAAAACTAATTGAGGATTATCACACACCAGCTATGTTACAAGGTAGAGGCCGACCAGGAAAGTCGGTAAATCCTCTGACAATCAGCGAACGCCATTTTCCATCTACAATTTCCGCAACTGAAAGAAGAGCAATCCAACACGCCATTGTGCGATGAGCAACAAAGTCACAGATGCAAGAGGAAAAAAAATACGACGAGAAACACGCTATGTGTGTGAAGATTTTGCCGTACCTATCTGTGTAGTACAATGTTTCCGAGTGTACCACACAGCAGCAGACATCTAGGACAAGATAATCCTTGCTATGAAACAAATTTCAGTGTCATTTTAGGTTTTTATATTCTTTGCGCTGATGCACATTGAATACACTCGGGATATAAATCCAGAAAGTTATGAACGCCGAGTAATTTTTCATTTTTATTGTATTATCATTAGTATTTCTGTAATTAAATTTGTGAAGAAAATGTTACACATCTAATTTTAGTGTTAGGCCTGCATGTGTGTGTTATTTGTTGGCGTCTTGTGCAACCACTTCATGAAGTAGTGATTTCATATGTTTTATTTTATCATTGCAAACGAGTATACTTGGGTTAGTAAACTGTAGTACTTTCGAATCAGCATATTTAAATTAAAAATGCAGACAAATGTCTAAAACTTTTATTTTTATGTATGTGCATGTTATGAAGATTACAAATGTCTATATAACATAGTTTGGGAAATCTATATTTTGGAAATTGGGTATGTTTTCATAAATAATATTTAATAGATATCAATCTTTAGTTTTGGGCTTATGTATGCAAGTATTATTTGTTTGAGAATCATGCAATCAATTTAAGGTATATTTGTTGTTGTAGGCCTATTATACATTTTATATGCATAGGTTGCAACATCTCGCTTCACCTTGTACCTGAACCCCACTTGGGCCGACAAATGTAGCACACCAGTCCTCCTAGATCAGTGAACTAGCTCGATGATAACCCAGCCTCAAGCTGGAACATATATCTTGATCGGTAGTCATGTACTCTGGAATTTACTGATAGTAATTTGGTAGATTATGTTGTATTATAGACCAAATTTAGAATTTCCACAGACACAGTCAGAATTTTGAAAGAGAGGTTCGTCCCGAAAGAATACTTCTCTATATTCCACTATTTCTGGTTTATCTGATCACGGTTTACATCTGCACGAAATACATTATTTCAGTTTAAGTATGGTGGATCCGGTTCACAGAAAGTTACAAACATAAACACAGCGTCACTATATCAGCCATTTAAATTAGGTAAATTGGCACACAGTGAATACACACGCGGCAAAGATGAACGAGTAGCCATCCTGGCTGTCAGTACCTAGCGGCCTACGTGTACAGACGGAAATGAATTTTGTAGAGTTCAAAATGTTCGAAAGAAAGGTTAAAGAGTAGAGACCACGGTGCTACCCGTGCATGTTAAAATTTTCCGCCCCCGAACTTCATTCCATAAATTGTTTGGGCCGCAGCCCCGCGCATGTCCTGTCTGGATCGCATCACGACTTATCCTAACATGGCGGAGGCAAAACATTCCAGAACGAAGGGCGAAGGGGCTCTACGCACCGTGCTCTCATTGGCTGGTTCTCGGTGGCGTGACCTTCGTCATTCTTTCCATTATCTAGAACCCTCTAGGGAACAATCAGAAACTATGCATTAAAACAACAAACAATGCCAAAACTCCCGCGGAAAAAACCATAACACAAAAGTTAAAACAATGCTACTGCCTTCTACCAAGGCCACTTTGCCATAACAAGCAAACATTACACCCTATCTAGAACATTCAGAACTAAATAACTGCGTCTTTACTCTCCCTCTCCGGATCCAAGACCACTGAAACATAACTACAATTTTAAACATTATATTAGAAATTTACGATCACATAACATATTAATTCACCAAATAAAACCCCCCCCCCCCATAATTTCAGTACAAACGGCCAACATTTTGGCTGAAAGGTTCCTAAGCTCAGCCTGTAACTGTCCATTATATAAAACCTCCAAACACACTACTATTTGCTGTTCACCATTCATCATTATTCTCATCTTATCTAGCATTTACATGGAATTTTTTACATTTTTCTTAATAAATTTAACAAAATATGTCATAGTTACAACAATTTTAAACGACACTGTAAATATCATCCCTACACATATCTGGTTAGCCAGAAACATAAACCCATACTCATTACTTACAAGTGCCTACATTAAGGACTATTGAACCTTACACAAAACCTCAAAACTTTAAATGAATGGTCCTTAAGTTTATTTCTTTCCATAATTTCTAAAATAGCCTCATTATAACATACCGGTAACAGATTATCAATTACTACAAATGTCGAATGATTCAAACACTAAATCCTTTTTTTACACTGCATGTAGTTCAAGTGCCATTTTAAACAAGTTCAAAATTTGTGTTCCAACAACATCAACTTATTATTACATCATGAACAAACACCTTCCCTCATATCAGTTCATTTTCAACATATAATTACAATATTTCTTTTAATCTCCAAAATATAAATCTTTGTTCTTGATTATACTAGAGGATACATGAAACCAATATTACAATCTAAAACCCTCTTAAATTATGGCACCTTCAACTAGGCCTAAAACAATAAATACATTACTTCTTTAACATATAACCATAACTTGAGATTTTACTATTGAAATAGTTTCCCTGCATTCTCATTTACTTACCTTCAAGAATACACATTTCATATTATACCAAAACAAAATAATAACATTATCAGCACGCTGAACATTTCTCATGCCATTCTCAGCACCTAACAAAACACCCAAAACTTAAATTATCCTTTGTAAACATTGCTGTGTCGTAACAGCTGATCACTCTCTGAAACTGGGTCAGACTGCTGCCTGGCCACACAACACATGAAAACATTAGTTACAATATTTACACAAATTTGGTCACTAATAAAAATATTTTACACATTCTGATAAATCCATTCACTATTACAGACTACCCTATCATCATCACAATATATTCAACATAACGATTTTAATTACAAAAGATTAATTTGGACTACTTCCTTTTCTACAAAATTCTTTGCTGTTTCTTTATAATATTGCTTTTGGGTACATATTCCCATTATCAAAACCCAAAATGAAAGTGATATCTATTTAGCAGATAATGTATGTGACTGTACTGGTGGGCTAGTAGGTACTCGCAGAACACACACAACCACAATGCCAAACAATTACTTTAAGTGTTCTTGTCAGCGACACTGGTACCTAATGCAACATTTTAATATAAAATACACCAAAACTGCAATATTATAAAACTTCACAAATAGCAACACCTCAATTACTTCAAACCATTCAAATAATTTACTGTACTTTAACTTCAATTCATTTATCATCCTCAGTCACAAGTTAAACAATAAAAAATAATCTAGGTTGGGCCTCTTCCTACATACATATTACCTTATATCAAAAAGCCACCCTCAGGTGCTGAAAAACTGGTTCTATGTGTGTCCATTGATCAACAGCAGGACACTTTCTCTTCTTAGCTCATAGAACAAATATTACTTACTTGCCAACACATGGTTACAAAAACAAATTCAACCCAAACCAGCTACTTTCAAACAATTCACTCATATTTACTTACTTAAACAATATCAAATTCCCATCAACTATTCCAGAGACAACTCATAACCATAGTGTTCAGTGCTCAAAGAGTATTTATTTCCTTTGTAAATGTAAGCAAACAAGAATACTCGGGTGTGGTCCTGCCTGGCAACCATCCCCCATGAGAGTAAACAAACAATGGTATTAGCAAAACAAACCTATCAAAACATCAGTAAAATTAAGGTAAAAAAATTACTTGAAATATTAAAATTACCATGTGTAAGTGTTGTAAAGAAAATAAAATGTGACATGTGAGGCAGTACAAATATCACGCAATTGCGGCTTGTGTGAGCTAACTATTCCCACAACTAGTCAGCTTTATCCTTGAAACATTGATACAATATAATTTTACGTGAAAACTTCAACAAACCCAATAAATTCATTACCATCAACTTCTCATAAAACCATTCAGTTATACGAGTGTAAAAGTAACTTTTACCAAAATTTGTCTGGCCATGGCCAATTCCTGAAAAGAAATAATTATTTTAACATACAATAATTTGTACTATTATCTTTTGTTATAATTCCCAATATACGGTAGTATTCTTTACTTATTATTTTTAATTCACATAAACGTTACTATGACGCCTATAACATTTTCACATATTATCAACATTTCTACTTTTTACATCAACTCTCTTGAACCTCACATTATTACACTTGATAAAATAAACTTATATTATAAATTATCATCTGTCCACCGAATAGAAAAACTAATTTGTTATAGATAAATAAATTCCCCTAAACATACGACATTCAGTCTATGAAAATAAAAAAATCCTAAAACGTATTTGTTTATCTTAATGTGCACATTATTGTTCTGTTATAATACAGCCTCCTAGGCTTGCAATCACTTATGTCAATCAATAACTAAGTCTAAATATGTACCAACAACTTCTTCCTAATTTTGTGGCCTTTTGTCACAACCTAACCACATTCTTAACACCACTCACTTTCCATCTCTTCCTGCACACCTTCCCAAACCTTAGTACCTTTTTAGTCAACTCATCCAAGCTCTTAGTTCTCCTTTCTACATTTTCCTTTTCCTAAAATACCCTTGGCCCCATTTTCCTTTTTGCACAGTTTCCCCTACAAATAAACACTTGCCTGGGTCTCGAGACAAGACTGTTTTCACTTTTCTGGTTACATTTTCCCTCATCTGTACCTCAGTACATTTCTGACCCCCCTTATTCCTTAAATCATAGTGACGTACAACATTCTCATCACACAAACACTTCTACACCTGTATTATTTTCTTTCCTCCCTTGCTTACATAATTCCTACATGTAGGTCTCCTTCGATGAATTCTTCCTCTTAATGAAATCCATTTTTACCAGAATTTGTTACATACTCATTAGTGTTATTACTCTGTTATCTGGTTTTTGACACATGCTATCCTTATTTGTTTGGTTTTCTACCACCCTTGTTGTTTGAATTTTTTTTGCAACCTATAACATTTTTCATTATGTTCTGTTTGTCCTGTTAGCAATATATCAAATTTTTTTGCAACCTCTGCTAGCATATCCCTTATCGTTGATTCTAATTTTGAATGCTCTGTGTTATCGTTGGGAAAACCCCTTAGGTCTTGCTCTTCATCTGACATACTGACTATGCTATATTCTAACATTACACAGAACAATAATACTTACAAACACAATATCAATATATCATAAACATTTTTGGCACACTAAAAATGTTTTCTTACATGACCCTTGTATTTATGCATTATAACACTGTTCTTAGTAAGATACTTTGTTTAACTTGCTGTTCTATGCGTGTTGCTCCCTCATTGTCAAGTAGCTCTTTCCTGGGTCGTTGGTTTTTCCTTAGGCCAGCAGACTGCCTCCTCGTCCTTGGGACCCTCTCACGTCGTCCGTATTGAGTTGATACCTGAGAACCAGCTGTTCGCCCCACTTGGGCAGCCAAATGCAACGTCTCGCTTCACCTTGTACCTGAACCCCACTTGGGCTGACAAATGTAGCGCACCAGTCCTCCTAGACCAGTGAACTAGCTCGATGATAACCCAGTTCCAAAGGCAAGGTTACAAGCTGGAACAAATCTCTTGATTTGTAGTCATGTAGGCCTACTCCGGAATTTACTGATAGTAGTTTTGTAGGTTATGTTGTATTGTAGACCAAATTTAGAACTTCCACAGACACCGTCGGAATTTTGAAAGAAAGGTTCGACCTGAAAGAATACTTCACTATATTCCACTATTTCTGGTTTATTAGGTTACGGTTTACATCGGCACGAAATACATTATTCCAGTCTTAGCACGGTGGATCCGGTTCACGGAAAGTTACAAGCAGAAACACAGCGTCATATCAGGCATTTAAGTTAGGTAAGAAAATTGGCACATGGTGAATACACACGTGGCGAAGAAGAATGTGTAGCCATCCTGGCTCCTATGCTGTCTCCGACAGCAGGGTAGGGCATCTGCCCTGGAGGTGCCTGAGATTCAGGCATTGTGGGTTCAGCAGTCTTGTTGTGGTTAGGGTGGCCTCTGCTCACCGTCGCAACATCGGGCTGGCTGCTGGTTCCATGGGGGGGTTCGGCTTGAGCCACTTCGAAGGGGAGGTCCGCCAAATCCCCAGCTGGCCTGGCTGGGAGAAGCAGCTATGGAATTCTGGTTGCTCGGCTTAGCGAGGACCTGCTGATGGTCCTGGGTGTGGAGAGAGGTCTCCTTGGTTAGGGGTTGTCGGCTTCCGGTCTTCCATGGCTGTCATGACGTCTGTGCATGGGCATGGGAGGTGATCCGGTTCACCTGGGTATACATCCTTCTAGAGGAAGGTTCTGGTGTCTTTAGGAAGTGAAGGCACTGGCGAGGGAGCCTGCATGGCTCTGGTTTGGCACATCAGGGTATGGACTGGGTTAGAGTCCTTGAAGTAGTTCCATCTTGAAAGGTAGGTTGGCCCACCATGGCAATGGCAGTGGAGGCAGGCCAGCATGGAGTCTGGGCGAGTGGTCTCGGTGTGGAGACATAGGCAGAGTTCCTGCCTTGGGGAGGACCTATGGAGGCCCTGGACGATGGTCCTTGTCGAAGTCCCATCTGGAAAGGGAGAGCCGGAATGGCTCTGGTTCTGAGGTAACTCACCATCGCAATGGCTGCAGATGCAGTTCGGCATGGCTCTGGGCAGGTGGTCTCCGCGTAGAGACGGTGGCAGACAGATTCTGCCAGAGGAGAACCCATGGAGATCCTGGGCGATGGTCCTCGTTGTAGTTCCATCTGGAGAGGGAGAGCCGGAGTGACTCTGGTGCTGATGTCATCCTTCGAGAATACAGCTCAAGGGAGACTCTGTGTGGAGTCCTGCTGGTACTGGCCACCTTGATGCTTCCGCCATGACTATGGTTGCAGATGTAGACCGGCATGGTTTCTGGATAGGGTGGTGTTCTGCAGGAGATCTGGGTGAATTTCTGAGAGAGACTTATGAGAAACCACACAATAGAGGGCCACTGGACAATGGTTCAAGTGCTGCAGGCATGATCAAGAAAATATATTGGTCAGATCCCAGATGGTGATAAAATAGGGTGAAGAAGATATGGGCGCCACATAGTTTAAGATGACTTCGAACTCTAGGGGGAACAAAGTGGACACATGGTTTCTGTCGTGGGTATCGGCTTGATGGCCCTTTATGAAAAGCTGCCACGTTTTGGCCCCACTTTGGGCGCCAAAAAAGATTGTCGCACGTGGGCTTGTTTTGTCCCACCGCTGCGCTAGTAGTGCTGGGTTGCAAATGTGTATTTCTAGAAGGCCTTTAAGGCAGAGAGCATGAGAGATTGGTGTGGTCCTTCTAGAGTGGTTTGAAACAGAGATATCCTCGATCCAGCGAGTGACTACTGGATGAGCCAACAAGGAAATCTCTATAACTTGCTAGCACAGGGCATCATCTTTGTATAAATATAGGGTAAGGCAGATATCACTCGCCTTATTGGATATTAGAAGGTTGGTACACAAGGTGATCTTATGAAAGGAGAAAGGCAAAGTAATTCAGTTTCATTGGGCATTTATATTGATGAACACAAGTTACAGCATTATGAATATAACACTTTCTTTGGTACAAGATCTACAATCAGGTTTTGAGTCAATCACAATTTTATGACATACATTCTTACACTGGAGTCTCAATATGAGATAGACAACAAGGGTACAAACTAAAGATATGACACATTGACAATAACAACATAATTTACTACAGGGCATACTCTGATGAATACAATTTTACATGGCACTCCGGGCCGTTAATATACTAGACAAGAATTAAGGCTTGCTTGTGGCTGAGAATGTGTGGTGATCATCTCTTTGATCCCGAGAGATTACAATATTCAATAGCCTCTTTACATTAGGGCGCTATGGCTATTGGTGATGTCTCATTAATAACAAATACTGGATTACTTGTAAGTATACGGTGATCCCTCTGATCCCGGGGAAAATTTACTACATTCCGTGACTTTCAATAGAATTTACAAGACTGGGAAGTGCATGATAACACTTTATAACTGGCAATGTGCATGGAGGCAAAGTACTAGGCATTGTAGCTTGAAGAGCACACAGGTTAGATTGCCATGCTAAGAAGGTTAAGTCTTAACTCTAACGCCTACCTCGGGTGGCATCGGGATAGCGAACTACGCTGTTGATGTGAGTGATTGAATGCCACTTAACGTGCGGCGCGTTGATGTGCGTGATTGAGTGGTGAAAGCACTTGAATGGATTAACACATATGACACTGACTATACCAGAACTACACACTTACTGGATGTTGGCCCCCAGTACGCCTGATAACTTACGTTGCTTATACTGGCAATATTAGGTGTCTAGAAATTATGTAAACAGTATTTCACTTACAGATGATTTATTACGTTTACGGTACATA
>PNEQ01100951.1:0-11746 GCA_003012365.1 Medauroidea extradentata | reverse complement strand
CAGATTTTCAAAATCTTTAAAGGAATTTTAGCCCAAAATCTTCCGAACAATACATGCGAGCGGCAAACAATTGCGCAATATAACGTCAAAATTATTCCCGAAAACAAATTGAAAACATGAAATATTAATTTCTTTGTCTCATAGAGGTTGTACAACAAAACGTCTACATAAAACTGTTGAATAAAGCTCTTCTATAATTTAGTTTCCTCTGATCGTGCGAATAATATCTCAAATTTCTCTACTGGTTACAATAAGCATCACTGACTGACTGGAAACACATTTTATGCCTTTCACTTCTTTAGGAGTCGAAATTCGAAAAATATTAGTTTCACATTTTAAATATTTATACGAGTATCCACGAGAAGTGAAAATCACAACGATAACCCGTTCAGTATAAGCAAAATTGACAATATCACACTATCACCCCTGTAGGGTACTGAGACTTAGAATTTTTAAAAATTCTTAAAACATTTTGCGACCATTTAATTATCATCATCCTGAAATAAAAATAAGCTCAATATCTCGATGGGTTCGCTACATATCGAAGATATATCTAAAACACTTTCCACGTCTTTTTCACCTCCTAACAAACCGAATTACAAAACACCCTTTAATCACATTTTATACTTCTTTGCTGGTGTTTCTTGGACGAGAAAAACTCGAAAATAGCCCGCTGGGCTTCTCAATGAAAGAAATGCTAGGTTATAGCATTCATGGAAAACAGAACCATAATAATTTATTATCTTGGATTACTGTCTTAGAATTACACGTCTGGACACTAGTCTGTCTAACAATGCTATAGAGTTGACCCCTTTATGACTGAAAGCGCCACTAGTAATAAAGTCGTATTTTGACAATGCAATATAGCGTCATACTACCAGAACTCCTAGGGCTCTGACACGAATTTGCTACTCGTAGTTCATATTTACGCAATGTTAAAATAACACCAGTGTGCTAATGGCACGTAAAACCTTATTTATTCTACGTAATGGCACCAATCAGTCATATGCGGGTCAATTTTCAACTCCAAGTGTCCAGACCTGTTCCTCTATGGCCGTGATCTTGGACATAGAGTTGATCTTGGATATGTGTATGTTGGTCATAGTTTCGTGGAAACGATGTTTCACCTAGTAAATGTATGTATGCTTTGTAATATAAGCTAAATTTATAAATCAAAGGATATTAGTTTCCCCTTTTGGACATTTTAAAAGGTCCAGAAAAATTATAATGGAAATCCATTTGAGCCGAATTTGGAACGCCGCACAAAATTGGATGACCGGGTAACGAAGGTAAGACTACACAAGCGGTATGCGTGTTATTTGGCTACCATTCAGTACCATCAATATTAACACACTGCACAGTTATGACTCAATAGTGAACAGTTATTAAACAAGAGTGGCTCAGTAGAACGTCAAGTGTGATCTGACTATTGCAACATTTATTGGAAAAGTTATCTTTGTTTATGTTAATTTTGTGAAGTCTAACTCGCTACTAGGTAGGATATCTAGTGTTAGTTGTAAGTACACACATCCATGCCAAGACTATAGTAAATTAGGCTTTTTTTTAGTTCTTTTTGGAAAGAATATTTCTTCGACAGTGTGACTTTCAGGGCTGCTGTGACCGAGTAGTTAGAGCACTCGTCTCCAACAGTGGTGATCTCTTCCTCATCGTCTCAAGAACTATGATGTTAGTTGTCTCAACTACTAAACTCAACGTTAATTTTCCATTATTCTTCGCGTTACTATAATGCGGAATTGGTTTACAGAACTTGGGGCTTACTTTGCACGCTTTTTTTTTTAAATGACCAGGATTTTGTCGTGCATAATTTAAATGTAAATAATATTTTTTTGTGTTTAATCATTAGAACCAACGTATTCTTCTACGCAAGCAATCAGAAAGTTATTTCAATTGGTAAATAACCCTTTGAAGAGGAATCGATACACATCAATGTTTGGCATGGTTAAATATGGAGGATCATCATAACGAAATTGCGTGAGAAACAGAGAAAGACTGTCGTGCAAGGGCGGAGGAAATGGTAGATCCCGGACAATATATGCTGACCAGCGAAAATTCAAAATGCTAATATCCAAAATGACATCGCCGGGGAAAGAACATGGGTCATGCTTCAGAAGGTTGCTGAACTACGTAATATAGACATAATAGAGACTTCCACGTCCTACCTTACCCATAATTTTCGGATCAAAAGAGAAACATAAAATCGTATTTTAGATATTTATGTACTTAGCGTTTTTTTAAGAAAAGATTGAATCGATTACTCGTCAGGTCAGGTATCAAGCTGTTGATGATACCTGGAAAACATATATCACGTTTTTTCAGCCTATCAAATTATAAATCTCGAAATTCCTTAAATTATTTTTATGTATCGTTACATAACAAATTTGAGCAAATACCGTAATAGTAGCTCTTCATGTTAATTAGATCTTGTTTCAACCTCAAAAACATATTTTCAATTTTTCAGACCCTTGATTTTCGAATTAAGAAAATAACTTTGATGCCTACACCAAGCCACCATTTAAGTTATATGATTCTTGATCCAGCCTTTCAAGCTGTGAGTCAATGACAGTTGAACTTATAATTCTTATGGTTAAATAAATTTAAAGTGAAAAGTACACTGAGTTACTGCATCCGTAAGGTGGCGTATTGAATGGCTGTACGGGGAAATCGCCTGCAACTTATTATATAGTAATTACTGTTTAAAATACCGAGAATATTAATAGTTGTTAATATAATAAGGAATGTACACACATGTCTTTACAATCGTTTGTGCAATTGTATTTTTAATTACTTAAGTTTGAAGGGCATTTGATACAAACACGTGAAGTAACTATAACATCATAATAAGTGAATATCGTACAGAAAGTCTGGAACTAAATAATATTTTCTCGTACTGTACTATTGCGGACATAATATTGTAATTGCGTATGTCCACAACAATGCAGTACGTTAGTCTGTCCCATTGCAAGAAACATTCAAAGACATTTGTATTTTCTCATTAGAAAAATTGTCTACTGTTAAATAACAAAGTATGTCTGTAATTATTTAGTATTTTGATATAACGAGAAAAAAATTTTGAAAGTGATATTGAAAAGCATGGTTTTTGTGCCTGCTACACACATTTATCCACTTTTTTTCATTACCTACTAGCATTTGTGCATTTAGTTTAGAATAAATAATTTCAGTTATTTACGTATGTCAAGTTTCTTGTCCATTTACCACCTTATCGTCATTGATTTCCAAGAGAGTTATGGTTGTTTCAGTACGTGAAAATATCCAAAACATTTGTGGACCGTCACACCGAGCTCAATGGGCAAGATGAACGTGACTCTGACCATTAACTTCTCAGTGTCCGGCACTAAGTTTTGGAGTTTGTAACACCATAATCAAATAGGTTTTTAGCTACAACTATAAAAATATATCGCACTGTTTTGCCTTTCAATATGCCTCAAATTAAAGGAATTGTGGGCTCCTCAGCAGACGAGACGAAATAATTTTCTCTCTAAACAAAGTGCGGAGGTACATACAACGCTACCTGTTGGCATTTTATTGAACTTGGGGGCCATCACAACACTAACAACTCTAGTATTTCGAGAAAGATGTTCGCCCTGCCACCTATGAATAAAATCTGAACTAAACACAGTGGTTTAGTGTCGTACACGCCACCAGGGGAAAAAAGCAGTCAGAAACAACTGTTATTTTTTCTAAAGTCGTTTACCCGAAAGTCGATCCACCGAAATTGTAAGTACCTTACTAAACTAGTCACAGTGTTACTGTAACCACAAATCTTTTCGCCTCAAGTCGTTTCGCCGAAAGTCGTTTTTCCGAAATTCATATACCGCACTTATCTTTTCAAACATTCGTTTACCCGAAAATCGTTTTCCCGAAAAGAATAATTGTGCATTCGTTTTGCCGAAAGTAGTTTTCCCTAAAATTCATTTTCCCGAAATTCACTCTCCCGAAAGTCATTTACCCGACGCTTTCGGGAAAACGGTTTTCGGGTAAATGGCGTGTACCCTTAACAAGTTGAGCATTGTTATATACCACCGGGAGGTTGAAATACACGTTATAACCACATCAATACATCTCACCCTAATACAAAATACTAGGGTAGCTACCCCTTTTATTACATGCCACTTTTCTACCATCAGGAATTACGAACTTTTAATGCAGTTTTCTACTAGAGAAACACGTCAGAAGTAATAAAGTTCGCCTTGTTTTAAATGCGTAGGACCAACTGTTTTCGTGTAAAATTCATAAAAAGAGTGGGATGCAGTAAGACAGTTCTCACTCTCAATACGGCATACACGCTTGAATGGCTGGCCGCCGTGCCAACTGCTACGACTGAGGGATGGGAGAGAATGGAGGCCTAACATATCATCAACAGCCAAGATCATTGGATACAGTAAAACAAATAACTGAACAATGTCAGAGAACCTGGGAAGAATCGGCCATGGCCAATATCAAGGGATTCAACCCATCATTCGCCGGGAGTGATTTCGGGAAACCATGGAAAACAGGAACAAGGATGGGCGGAGTCGGGAATGGAACCCGTAGATTCCTACAACATGATGCACTTGCACCAGCTCAGTCGTTGACAATAATTGAGGAATATGTACATACTGTACTCGTTACATTAACAATGGAGTAGTGTTACATTCTCAATAATTTGTCTGTGCGCTTGACGTTAGTGTGTGATTACAGACATACTATTCATATTTCTCACGTTCCTGTACATGTATCGCTGTAGTCGACTAACGAGGATTACATACGAAAACAGTGGGTCGTGAGCAGTTGCGAGAAGAATCCAGTTCTGGTACCTACGTCATACTGACCAATAAATATGTTCGTATAACAGGGGTGTGCATTCTGGAAGTTCATATAAAAATCCGCAGTCATTACAACATCTCAAACAAGCGAGGTGGGACATTATAAGTAAGGACACGAAAAGTATTCTTTGTGAGGTCATCCGGAAGAACACGTTATATTTAAATGTTATGTAATCGTATTCAATAGATGTATTATACTTTACCATTTTTATAACGTTCAAAATTTATTAGAGTACACAACAGTAAATTCAGTGAACTTTTTCGATCCATATACACTACACAATGTAATATTTTCTTATTTATATTACAATCATTGAAGTATTTTCACAGCAATGAGTGATTAAGAAAACCTCATTTATGTAGGGCAGACTATTGAAACAGATCTTGACATGACGTCGTACACACAAATACAACAGAATAAAATGGAATACTACTGACGTCACCAAAATCTCTGTCCACAATAAAATAATACGTTTAATTTATGTATTCATTAAAGTTACTGGCCGTCCTAATAACCTTACATGAAAGGATTACTGGGAAAATTAGTTGTGAATGCTCTCAAATGCTATGTAGAAATAGAAGTGAAAATAAGGGTAGGTAAGTAAATTCCGATTACATAGCAAAGTGCAGGATAACGACAAACCAACGTGCAGCACACGCATACGGTAAATTAAGTTATCAATTTTGTTCATCAGCTACTGGTTATTTTTCAATTACTAACTATGCTCAGGTAGACAATTTAAATTTTAGGGGTCTCTGTGAATTCAAACGAAATACGTCCAAAAATATTACTAAACTGTTCTGTTTGGGGAAACGAGGCGGCTGGACGTTAACACTACTGAGATGGAGGTTTTACCGGAAATTTTTAATTTTTAAACCTCCCAATGCAACATGGGATCATCTCAGCAAGCCTCATGGACTGGCCAGCGGGACATTCTTCCTTCATTCCTTCAGTAGAACTCAAAAGTGCAGGACTTCGACCCGGGGCAGCTCGGTGGCTCACACACGTCCATTCGCCATCACAGTTCATGGAACAGTCCCTTCCTTCAGTCGCGTCCGTGCTTATTATTTGCCAACTGCACTCCGACAAAGAGTATGTAAATCTCTACTGCACTTAAAATGTTTTTACGCCTCACCCAAATCACTCCAGTGCTGCACTAAACTGCTCTATTACTTAAGTACTGAGAATTCTTAAAAAAATAAAAACAGAAAATGAATTAATATTAACACTTACAAATTCTAAGTAATAACATTGACCCCAATATAACAGAAATATAAATACTATTTAAATTGTGACATTGACATGTCTGTAATTAAGGGCTCAAACCTACATGTTACACCTGGTATTATAAAATAGCAGTAACTTAATACACAGACAGTTCTAAAATAATTTGTTACTTATACTGTAACCTTGTTTGTGATAACGTTTTTCAACAACATTCCTCCATTCTCGTCAACGAGCGAGGTGGTGCATGTGTATCACGTTGCAGGAATCTATGGGATACATTTGCTAATCTGCCCATACTTGTTCTTGTTTCCCATGGTTTCCCGAACTCACTACAGGCGAATGATGGGTTGAACCCCTTGATATTGGTCATGGCCGATTCCTTTCCCGGTTCTCTGACATTGTTGAGTTCTTTGTGTTACTGTATCTAATGATCTTAGCTGTTGATGAGATGTTAGGCCTCTATTGTCTCCCATCCCTCAGTCATAGCAGTTGGTACAGCAGCCAGCCATTCAGACGTGTACGCCGTATTGCCTTCGTAGTAAGAACTGTCTGACAGCAGCCGGGTTTTTATACGAATTTTACACGAAAATGGTTGGTCCTACGCATTTACAACGAGGGACCTTTTTTACTTCTGACATGCTTCTCTAGTAGAAAACAGCATTTAAAGTTCGTAATTACTGATGGTAGAAAAGTGGCATTTAATAAAAGGGGTAGCCACCCTAGTATTTTGTATTAGGGTGCAAGGTATTGATGTGGTTCTAACGTGAATTTCAAGGTCCCAGTGGTATAAAACAATGCTCAACTTGTCATCGTTAAATGCCTTTTCATTTTCATTATTTTACAAAAATACACTTTAAATTTTCCATGTTTAAGGACTCATACGCTCTTAATATTAGTTTTAGGTACAAAGTGTCTCGTATATTCTCTACTTGATTTTTCATAAGGAATCACCTCCCGAAGTTTGTCAGTCGAATTCAGTCCAGCCAGTATATATACATATGTATGTGTATATATGTATATACTAGCGACCCGGGTAGCACTAACTATCTAAAGCCAAGTATTGAAGTCTTTATACACTGACATGCAGTTCACTTTCAATTCTCGATTCTTCTTAATAATTGATTCAATATCAATAATAATTATTTATTACTTTATTATTATGATTACTACTTTATTTGTTATTTTTGGTCATTTATTTGTAGGGAAAATGTTACATAAAAATGTCAGAAAGCAAAACGAAAACATTCTCTTGATCTGATATCCAGCCGTTTCGGTGTCCAGACTGAACATATTATATATATGTATACATATATATATATTTTTTTTGTGTGTGTGTGTGTGTGGTTGTGGGAGAAGAGGGGAATCTGAATTTACAGGATTTTGAGTGTTCTTCTACATGTATACACATATATACATGCAAAAACATGATTTTCATAGTGAAAAAGGGTACACAAAAGATACTTCTCTTCTTTAATTGATTTTACCATACAATTTACATTCTATACAGTTATAATTTTTAAAAATTTGCATGAATGCACATTATGTGGTCCCAATCCCGTCCTCTTTTTCTAATGGTATGAGAGAAATAGTCTTGTTACAAGTTTGAGAGCACACGAACTTTTCATGTGGACAATACCCATGAGTTCTTTTGGGATAGAGGTCTTATAATTATAAATAAAAGAGTTAAATTAAGTACTGGATTTAAGCTACGAAATACACAAAACAGTATTCAACTATAACTCTCACAACACAATTAATTACGCACACAATTACTACTGTGCCACAGAACGTTAATTAACTTTGACAATTTAAAGCACAAGAATATTTACCATTAATAAATTAAACACTACAAATCACAATATCCTGTCATATATCCAATCAACAGTTACTCAAATAACAATGTACAACCTTAACAGTCCTAAGGGAGGATGACTCACCATGTACAGTGCATCATCCAGAGTGCACCACTGTCTTCAGTCTTGAAGTCTTCGGTTCGACTCCGTCGCACACCTCTTCTTCGCCTGTCGTCCAGCAGCAGAAGCCCTCTTGTCTCACCCAGTACTACTCCGAAGGTATGTGCCTGTAGCCTCGCAGTAGACTCCGACGTCACCAAGACGTCTTCCTGACATACCCAAGATGTCTTCCTGACATCACCAAGATGCCCTCGCCAGCCTCTCTGCACAAGCTTAGCCCCTCCTCCGAGCAGGACCAATAGCGAGCTCTCGAAGCACTTCTTCTCTTGAATCGCCAGGTAGACAGCCTCCTCAAGTCACCAGTTACTGCACTCCTCGACACAACACCGTCAGTGTTGTTCTCTACAGCTCACCACCTCTGCAGCATTCCAACACAACACCACAAGTGTTGTTCATTCTTCCTGAAGCCCGCTGGTGTCACACAGCCTCGACACCGACCACTGCCGTCGTGATGCCATCCTCGAGACGCCATACCTCGTCAGCTCAGTCGTGCCGACACACAACACCTTAGTGTTGTCTGTCCCTTCTGTAGGACGCTGATGTTACTCAGACTCGACACCGACCACCGCTGCCGTCGTGTTGCCATCCTCGAGTCGCTACACCTCGTCAGCTCCGCCGATGTTACATCAGCCTCGCCGCCATCGTGCTACCGCCCTCAAGGCGCTGGGTCCTTAGATCTGCGCCGCCGCCAGCGTCACCTCTCGGCCCGTCACTTCTCACGACGTCCATCGTCGTCCCAGTTGCAACGCCACCCCTAAGGGCGCTGCCTCACACCACTCTCGGTCTCACTTCATCTTCACGACTCACTACTAAGACTCCACCAGACTCTCCAATACTAGACTGCCTCATGTTGCGCAGTTCCGATGCTTTTATACGGCCTCTTCAATGACGTCAATGGCTGATGAAATCATGGTGACCTGTAGTCTAAAAATAGACACCACCTCGCTCGTGACTGTTGATAGTCACGTATTCGCACTGGCGGCATCGGGGAAACCCTGTGATGTCTCTCGGGAGATGCGACATAGCTGCGAAAACCCATGACATCACTGGTTGACTCACAGGACTGACCACCCAGCATGATGTAATGTGCCTGCTGCCCGGCCAACACGCAACAGCATGTTGCTTATGTGCCGGCTTGTTTAGTCGGTACAGGTTGTCAGTTACATAAACAAGTCACACCGTGAAACCAAGATGAATTGACACAGACAACTGATGTAAACATTCTTGTAATACAAAATGTGAATTGTCACGGGAATGGTAGAAATACCAGCATACACACTTAGTGTCGGATCGCCCGAGGACAGGTAGTCTTCGTTTCACAACAGCAGCTCAAGACCTCTTTGTCATAAGCACCACGGGGTGGACGATGACGAATGACACACAGTTTCGGGCTGACTTGCGAAATATTCAGGGATGCGAGGCTTCTATCCATAACATCAGGAATGGTTGGCAGGCAAGGGTCTTTCATTCAAGAACGTCAATTCGTCGTGTCTCTTACCTTGATATCCACAGGGTTGCTAGTGAGAGCTGTATCTAAACACAACACGAATAGGGACATGCAGAGTGGCGTTTTGCTCTGTTTACAGATGAAAACCAGCTTCGTCCTCTTACCCCACAGTTGTCGTTCTAGGACATGGAGATGCGAGGTATCTGGTGCCAGGCTGCAGATTGTCCATAAAGTGCGCTGATATCAAGGAGGGTTGTGTTAGAGCTGCGATAATTTTCGAACAATTGTTCTTCCATTCCATTAAGAAATCAGCGGTGAATCCACTCTTATGGATGGCAACGTAACACCACATTGAGCGTGTGTGGAGCTAAACCTCTCTCTCTAGGAAACTGGCAATGCTCAAATGCAGTGATGCTGGACGATGCTGGTGGTCGGCGGGTTTTCTCGGGGATCTCCTGTTTTCACCGCCCCATCATTCCGGCGCTGCTCCGTACTGACATCATTCCACCCCCACCAGCGCTAAAGACCTCGATGTTGAGCGCTGACCAAAATCTCTTACTCACTCAATCGAATACAATGTCACCAAACATGAACTATATCGAACATGTGTGAGATATGGCTAAGCGTACAATTGCTCAGCATCCACATCCACCCATAACCCACCAATAGGTCATACAGGATCCTGCCTCCTTCAGAATGACCTGGATAACTTGATTTGGAGTATGTCACGGCGAGTATGAACCCTGCTGTGCGTTCATGGTGTCACGTTTCATAATTGATGGTTACAATATGACACACTGGAAACACTGCAAGTTCCTGTGCAGCAGTTGAGGTGACTTTATGTATATAATTTGTACTGTTCGTCTTAGAGATGACTGAATTCTTCATGTAGGCAAAAATGTACTCGATTTTGTAGTACCCTAGCTCAAATTCCCTGTTGTGGATTGCATCGTGACGAACAAGCTTTACGTATAAAGTTTTCTTATGTTTAGGGGTTCGCGAACAGTGAAAGCAGCAGAAAAATAAAAATTCGTTAACCATACTGAAATATGGTTTACTTTCTTTCCCTCTGGCAGCACATAATTTATTTGAAGTTCCATAACCCAGAGAAAGTAAAACAAATAGAAACACATGCTACGAGGAAAATGTATATACATATAACATATGTGTGTGTAAATTTGATTCTTTAGACTGTTACAATACACATAGAAGCATAGAATGCGCTGGTTAGCCTAGACTGAGTGAAGAGATTTAGGTCAGAAATAACATCTTCGTCTTAAGTGCTGATGATATGTGACGTAATGTGAGTATGGAGCACCGACATATTGAAGGGACTGTGGGAACAGGACATCTCCGAGAAAACTCGCCGATCAGCGGCATTGTCTGGCATTATGCCCACATGAAAAAATGCCGGGACCGACGCCACCGGGGATAGAAGAACAGAAGCTTGATACTTTACATGATGATTATCTTTATATTGTATTCAATTGTAATCAAAAGCGGGGGAACTGGGGGGAGGGGTACAAGGGTACATTGTACCCCCCCCCCAATTTTGGTGGTAGTGTACGATATATAATTTATACCACCCTAAATTTGTATCATTGTAAAGCCGTTTAAATGCGAGATAAGAACTGTTATCGTATTTGTTATCAATTTTTGTAACTGTACGCATCCCTATTCGTACTTGTGTACTGTGGAAATTTACACCCACCACGGGAGAAAATGAGGAAGGGTGGAGGTCATAACTTACATTCACACAATCTTCTGTATAAATGGAGAACTAATTTCAGACTTCAGGGAGTTTTATCATTGCACACGAGTACGCAGTGTTTAATAGACAACGGTGAAAAGAACTCTAGGCAACCTGCTCTATGTAACGTTGAAAGCATTCATGATAACACATACAATAAATCAAATATTCATTCTCGAGATACATAAATGTTGTACGGCAATGCATTTCGATTGAATAGCGGAATGTAACCATAGATAAAATTATTTACCTATGGTCGTACTTGCATTTCGTATCGTTTATCTTGGAAGTTTACAAACTTAGTTCACCCCTCCCCCATCCCCCTTTATTAAGCAGTTTTACCCAGTAAATAACGCATGTAATTTTATTTTAGATTTTCACGTACCCATTACTCTGAAGCAAAGAAAGGAATCTATATCTCCACTTATGTATGTATGTATATATGTATATATATATATATATATATATATATATATATATATATATATATATATATATATATAT
>PNEQ01100940.1:0-10711 GCA_003012365.1 Medauroidea extradentata | reverse complement strand
CAATGATTTTTATTTCTAAACTTGTACCTGTACATGTTATTTATACGTATTTAAAACATGTGAAAATAGTGCAATATCAAAACGTAGCTTTTATTCTCTCCAAAGGCAATTTTTAAAAAAAAATTCCGATTATCCGAATATTTGATTATCCGAATGGGTCCCGGTCCCCATTAATTCGGATAATTGGAGTTCTACTGTAAGTGTAAAGTGATACGGCTGATGGAAACAATAATTTCACATGTGGCCAGAAAATACAACAGGGCAATAGCAGTATAGTGCAACAGTCTTCAACCTTTTTTCAATAAAGGGCCAATTACTTCCTACCTGAAGTCTCACAGGCTGCACAAAAAAAAACTTTCACAGATGTAATGTCATGATAGATTTTTGTAGAAAGCTTCCTTTAAGACACTTCTACAATACACCGTTATAGATCCGCAACTTTGTCACGGAGCGAAGTCACTTATCTGTTTTATTACATTTTTTTTTACTTGATACCGTGAAGGACACACTGCATCATTACGTTGTACACCAACAATACGATGCCAGGAAGAAACATGATATGCCTCGCCTTGATAACAGAACAGAAAATCTGGAGTGACAAACCTTTTTTTATAAAAATGTAAAAATAATACACAAGATTAGCTAGAAACAAGGAAACATTGCTTGCTGGAAAATTGTTTGCGGGCCCCGGGTTGAAGACCACTAGTATCTTAAGCAATGTTCATAACGGCTTATTTTTACCATGAACAGCCAAGTGCTCCGGCTAGAAACGTTTAGTTATGTTATGCAGCCTTCACTGATTACTTACTGTGACATTCCAAGTGGTTATAGTGTCTAAGTGATATTGGAATCTGGGCTGGGTTGTCAGCCATGTGCTGTTTGGCTGCAGTGTAATGTGAACTTTGCATGTTGCTTCTGTGTTGTACAATATTGTGCATTGTTGTATGCAGGAACTATAGCATCTACATGTTTAGTTGTTTGAACTATAGCATCTACATGTTTAGTTGTTTGAACTATAGCATCTACATGTTTAGTTGTTTGAACTATAGCATCTACATGTTTAGTTGTTTAAGTAATTTCAGAACTTTCTAAATTCAGACCTATCATATTTGTAGAAAAATATGAACATGACTGCAGTAGTCGCTTCATTTATTTCTCCAGTGACTTCATGATTATGCAGACAGCTAATAAGGCAAAAATGAAGTAACGTCCACTACAATTCATTTCATACTGTAATTTCACTCTCAGTCCATGAAACCAGCCCACAATAAGGTTCAGCAATTTTGTTGCAGTTAAAAAAGAATTTAAAGGAAATATTTTTTGTGCTAATCTTTCAACTTCGGCATAAACCAACCTTTGGCAATGTAAAGATTTAGATGGTAAGATTACTTAACTTAAATTTTATAACTACAGGAAGGAGGAGGGGGGTGTAACATAAGTGGTTATACAGGTGATTAAAAATTCAAACCCCAAACAATCTTTCCCCTGGTCAAACATTCTCCTCCTAGTGGCCAGAGGGATGGTGAATGTGGCACCGAAAGAGGAAGTGTGGTACATATTGGAGTCGATGCTTGGTCAACCCCCTCCTCCTCATAGATGCTGTACATCCCCAAATTTGTTTTTTTTTTTTTTTTTTCACATTAAACTTTTGTTCTTGATTACTGAGATGAAACAGAGGTACTATTTATATGTTGCTAGCCAAGGTTTATCATCTGTGGCCCATTATCATAGCCTGGGATGTTGCGATTGCAAGTTTGTAGTTTTCTAGTGATTGTTATGGAAACTGTAGATCATTAATATAGTCATGAAGACACGTCGAAAGTAGTGGCGGTTCGAAAGTCTGTGAAGCACAACCAATGAATGGCATTAAAATTAAATGTTTTACAATTTGGGTGGGATGCACTGCAAGAGCCTACACCTAGAAATACTCATTATTAAATAATGTAAATAAAATTTATAGTTATCTGACTTTGCTTTACAAACCTTGTAAGGCTAATTCTTAAAACTTGTTTTAAGTACCTGGTCTAACGCTGAACACCAAACACAAAATCAAAATAAATGCTGCCACAAAACCATTGATGATCATCATGTCACTAAGTTTTACATTTTTTCATAATTCACTTAGGCCTATTTGCAGGTTGACTGACACATATTTTAGATACGGATGACAATGGCATTGCTTTGCCATGCAACTATAAAACAAATATAAGCAGTGTGGCCATATTGCTAGCCGTGGCTGGATGTTGTTTCATCGACTGGGGTTGACAAAGCTTTGGTTACAGATTGGATCTAGAGAGTGAATGCAGAATGTTTACTTTCTTGAATCAAAACCTACTAGTTATGTCACAAGCGACATTATGTCCATCCAACACTGTTTTGCTACTGTCCTTGCAATGTTTTATTCTCTAGACAGTTGCAAAGCAAAAAGTTAATGTCCGAATAATGAACATCAGCACCAGAAGTAGGCTTCAGTTAATCCTGCAGGTGCCCAATAACTTTTATCAGGCAAGGTACCACATCTGCTTCTCATAAATACCATCACACTGTCAAACTTTTGCAGTAAATCACTTTGAATAAAGTTAAATGATAGTGACATCAAAAAACATCACTATAGGGGCCATACTTAATAGAAGAGGTTTGTTTAAATCCAATATTTGCAAATTGGACGGGTTATAAAATGTGATGTTGAATGGCTCATTAACAAATAGTTTGGCTGATTTATCGATTTTATTCTTCTCTCTCTTTCAAGACAAGTATTTTTAGCAAAAAAATTTTTAAACTAAGTATTTTTGTGTTCTATTTTCTCCGAAGCTAATCAGGGTAACTTATTTGAACATTATTTTAATAGGAAATGTCTAAAATGTTTCCCCATGTTCGTACATTTTAGAGTATTTAATTTGAAAAAAAATATGAACCGTACTGTTGTGCGATCTGTTTATTCTGTTACACTACAGTTGGTGCATTTAGTTCAAGTGAGAGAATAATGGAATGTGAGCACCTTCGAAACTCGTGAAATTGAAAATATTCATAGAGACTATGTTACAATATCTTGAATAAAAAAGAACTAAGTTGTGGTAAAATAACTGTCCTACAAAAAACAAAACATTGCACACACAACACTTCTGTTTCGTAGACAAAATATATAACGTTGTCCATTCATGACTGTTCTTTTTCTTATTACGAAATTTTTTTTTTATCTTAACCTTTCCTCTAAAAATAATTGGTGTGCTGGATTTATATGACAACTATTTATTCTCCAGAGTGCCAAATTTTTCACATATCAACCCAAAGCGGATGCACACAAGAGGTTTTGTCAACGAGACATATACCTGGTTCTTCCCTTCTATATGTTTCAGTGTAATTTCATGACTAAAAATTTTTCCGTCACACAGAAGTATCGAACCGTAATATGTTTCGACCATTGATGTTCTTTGCTAGTTTTATTGCATATGTTAGGGGTACTTTTGTTTGGCATTTCTGTTAGTTCAGTCCGCAAACGTTTTAACCAAATCATTTCTTTTACAGCTTCATTTGCTGAGATAATCTCTGATTGAGTTGCAGAAGTTGCACTATCCTAACCTTTGTAGCAGGCTAGTCCAGAAAAAGTTGCAACGATTCCAGTTTTTATTGTCTTGTCTTCTTATCACCAGAAAAATCTGCATCACTGTAGACTTTAAGTTCTTCTTTGTTGTACATGATGCCAAGACTAACAGTTTCTCTCTCAAGTATCAAAAATGAGTTTAATTTGATTACAATCTGAGGTTGTTTTCTCCATAGATCGAGAAACTCTATTCACTGCAAAGGCAATATTGGGACAAGATACTGTTAAGATACATAAGACACCTAACTGTCTCTTGATAAGATACATCTGACAAAATTTCTTCACTGATAGTTTTCTTCATTGTTTGCAGGAGTTGAGACATTTGATTCTGCCAATCAAAATCTTTCCAATATTCTTCATGTGTAATTTTCTTGACTGATCAGGACTGATTCATCTTCATTTTGTTCAATCTTCATGCCAAGAAAATTATCAAATAACCTATTGTTGTTTGAAACTCTTGTTGCAGAGTACTCCAATAATCAGCAATTTTGTTCTTGTCATCGCCGACAACAAAACCATTATCGACATAGATGCAACATATAGTAGATTTTTGTTGTGTTCTCTGTGAAAAACAAGAATCTGCTGTACTGTTTTCAAATCCTACTTTCTTCATGAATTCGATAAATTGTTTATCCCAACAACTTGGTGCCTGTTTAAGTCCATACAGACTGTTCTTCAAAAGACACACTTGACCAGTACCATCATTGAAACTTTCTGGTTATTCTAAATACACATCCTCAAGTAGTATTCAATTCAGGAAAGCTGTTTTAACATTGAATTGTTCCAATTTCATATTATTTGCAGCAGCTACAGATAACTAGGTTCAAGTAGTGTCGTAACGTGCAACGGAATTAAAAGTTTCCTCGTAATCAATTTCTTGCTTTTTGGTAAAGCCTTTGGCTACCAATCAAGCTGTATAGCGAGTGCTCCATTGCTAGAAATTTTTCAACATAGAACCCAGTGATCATTCAAAACTTTTGTATCTTTTGGATTTTGAACCAGAATCCATGTGTCCTTTTGCTTTAAAGATTCCATTTCTTCACTGATTGCTTGCATGCACATCTCTTTCTCATTCGATATCAGTACTTCAGAGAATAAGTTTGGATCTTTGTATTCATCAGCTTTACCTTCTGCTAACGTTACAAATTCGTCACTTTTCATCCAAGCTGGTTTACTTCATTGTCTTTTGTTTCTAGTTTTATCTTCATCTACAATTTCAGTATTTTCCTTCATAAAAAGTTTTACCAAACCTCTTGTTTCGACACAACCAATCTTTTCTTGACTTCCTCCACAACCAAAGGTTGTAATAGATTCTGCATTTTCACTTTGGCTTTGACAACCCTTGGATTTTTTTCTTCCACTTCAGATGTAGAATTCGGCTGCTTTTGACATGAAATATTCTCTTTAGGAATTCCTAACTCCACAGTACCTCTGTGTAAATTACAAACGACTCTTGGTTTGAATTTCACAACATTACTCATGACTACTTTCCTTTGAGAGGGAATCCAAACTCTAAACTCACGCTTGTCATTTATGTATCTAACAAGCTGTCCATACACTACCTTGTCGTCAAACTTCGAGCAAAAATTCTTGTTTACATGGACATAGCATCCAGTGCCGAAAATTATAAGACGATCAAGCTTTCTCACTGGTCGTCTGTACCGCAATTCATAAGGAACTTTGTTCTGAACTGAAGATTTACCAGTGCGGTTTAAAAGATATTTGGCAGTGTTGCAACAAGCTTCTGCACACAATTCTTTAGCATAGAATGAGCAACTACTACAATGGTACAATTTTCACGTTCAGCTATGCCATTTTGTTTTGGTTTTTGAGGTGAAGAAATACACTGTTCTTTTCCTTACTTGCAAGCAATTTTGCAACTCTCTTTTTGATGAACTCTTTATCACTGTCACAACTAAATTTCTTAGCAGCATGCCCATTTGTTTCAGCTTCATTCAAAAATTGCTCAATTGTATCGTGTCTTCTCTTTCAAAAAGAAAGTTGGACGAAACTTGCTAAAGTCATCTATGAAGCATACATAATAATTTGCTCCTTCAAATGATTTTGTGCTCATTGGTCCATTTACATCTACATGAATCAATTCACCAGTAACTACTAGACGATCTGTGCCTTGTTTGAGTGGTAATCTATGCATTTTTCCACGTGTACATCCATTGCAGAGTTCTTCTCAACCTTTCACATTTATGTCCATTTCTTTCAAAATATTTTATGTGCTGTTTGTTTTGATGACCAAACCATTCGTGATACACTTGCAATGAATCAAATTAACTTGCTGGGGTTTTTCTAGTTTTACAGTATACTTGTTAAGTACATAAAGCCCATTTCTCACATACCCAGTCATAACTGTTTTTAGCTACTTTGTTTTGAATTTTAACACTTTTGTAATGCATTGTTATACTGTAACCATTCATTGCTGCTGCTCTTAACAGAAAACAAATTATACTTGCATCTCGGACATAAAAACATATTTTATTTAAGCACTACACTAGTTACGTGTACTTTAACTTTCTCTTTGGTCATGCGCATACATACTTGCATTTTGTTTTCCGAGGGAAATTACTTCAGGAGCTGCAAATTTGCTGTATGAGACAAAATACCGCTTGGTGCAATGAGCTTACTAGCACCATTGTCACAGTATTTTTATTTATTTGCATGTATCCAATCTCCAGTCAATGTGACCATGACATGTGAAAAAAATGTGGGGTTACTATTTTGCTGTTTATTCTTTGGCCTTTTAGTATTGCAACTTGATTTCTTCCTTGAATATTCTACTGCCCTATGACTACTTTTTTTGCATAGGTTACATTGAAACTTTTGTTTTGCATACTTCAATGATAATTTGGTTTTTCAAAATGATGCATATTTTTTCAAGTACTTGAAGTGACAAGTGCAATGCATTGATCATGCAATTCAATTTAACAGAGTTTTTAAGTGAACCGATTCAAGCTTTGACTTTTTGAAAGAATTGTGTCCAAAATGTTTTTTTTGTATTCTTTGCCCAATGTAGATAAAATTCAACCATTCAATATTCTTTCCAACAAAAGAGTTTCCATTATTCTTGACTGTACTTTAGCAACATGTGTACTAATATCTTCCTTTTCATCTCTTAAGAAGGCTTTGATTAACACATTCAGTCGTTGCATACTGCTGCATTCAAATCGTGCACACAATTTTTCCAAAACTTCTTTCGAGATTTTCATGTCAACACATACTCGGCTACTGGTTTAGTTAAGACACTAGCTATCAAACTTGGTGCTTTTGAATCACCTCTCTGCCAATTTCCGTATTTTTCCATTTCGTCCTTCGACAGTTTTTCTCTACACCTCGGACTCGCATAACACAAGTAATGTGTTCCATGAAATGCTCGCGCTATGTGAATCTGCGTTACGTGAGTTCCAACTATTCCCATGGGAAAAATGTACGTTTACGTAGTTGTTTTGAGAATATCCACGAAAGCTGCACTTTTCCGATGAATGGTGTAGATACATATCAATCCTGTCAGACATGAAAAGAAAGAAAATAGAATAGTTACGTTTTATCTATACAGTATCTTAAGTATCTGAGAACAAAGTAAGCACAAGGCATAACTATTTGTGTTAGCAAACACACAGCAGTATGTCATGTTATTTTCTCCCTAAGATGTCTGCAAAAATAAACAACTATGTATAAAAAAAACATTATGAAATGGTGAACAACTAGGAATACAGTTTAAGAACATCTACAAAACAGAAACAAAAAAGTGCATGTAAGTCAGTCACGGCTGATGTGCATGTAACTCTGTTTGTTTTTCCGCCAAAGACAAGTTATCAAGGCACGCTCCTGCACAGAGGGTGTTGTGTAAACATCACCAGGGGGGTGGTAGCTGGCATGTCACATCCGCCGTCACAGTCGAGTTCACAGGCGCCTGCTGCATGAAGTAATGAACAGGTGCAATAATAGTTTTTTTTTATTTAAAAACTTGTGTTACATGTCTATGTACATGTAACACATCTTGCCAATTTCATTTTTTAAGGTAGGACTTCTATTTTCATTGGAATTTTTATCTTCTAAAATCACGTATGCTTCGTTCATTTTGCTAAAATGTAGTTGGGGTCTTTTGCTGTCAGTTCTCGTTCAACTGTAGGAGTATGTACAACAAACTAGAAAGCTTCTGGAGTAAGGTTGAGGGACATGGGGCAGATGTGGTTGCAGTGGAGACATGGCTGAGTGAAGATGTGCTGGACAGTGTGTGTAAGCAGGACACGTTTACTATCTTTAGAAGAGACAGGGATGGGAGGTGGGGGTGGAATAATGGTCTGTCTAAGAGAGGGACTGGAGGGCTCAGTAGTATGAGTTAGCAAAGAAGTTGAATTGATGGAAATTGCAGTGAGTGGAGGTGGTAGACAGATAACATTACTGGTAGTGTATAGGCCACCAGGACAGGGGTGGCAGGCAATAGAAGTAGTCAAGGAGAGGGTTGATAGGTTGAGGGACAGACAATGATGGGTTGTTGTGGCAGGGAATTTGAATATGCCGGGTGTGCAGTGGGTGGAGAGTGCAGAGGGAATGAGCACCATTATGCAGAGAATGGCAGCACAATTAGCAAATAGGGGCTTAGTCCAAGCAGTGGAAACTCCCACGAGGAGAAATGAAGGGGTTGTAGGGTCAGTGCTGGATGTGGTGTTGGTCAGACCTGGGAGTGCGGTAGTTGGTGCAGTTGTTTTGGAAGGAATCAGTGACCATGACATTCCAGTTGTGGAAATAGAGGTAGGGAGGACCAGAGTAGAACCAACTAAAGATAGGGATGCATGGCAATTTGGACGTGGTAGCAGGATGGCGGCAGAAATCTTCTTGAGGGAAAGATTTGAAATGAGAGCGAATGAGAGAAGTGTTAAAGGCTTGTGGAGAGAATTTAAAAGGATAGTGGAGTTAATGTTGAAAAAAGTTGTTCTCCAGAAAAGAATAAGACCTAGGGGAGATCCAACGTACTATGGACAGTAAATTAGGAGACTGAAGAGGAAATGCAAGCAATTACCTGCCAAAAGAAGTAGGGAAGGGATGACAAGAAATAGGGAATTGATGAAACAGATGGGAAGGGAGCTGGAATGTAGGATTAGGCAGGCAAAGAATGAATACCTGGGTAATATGATGGAAAAAGGAAAAGGCAAATATTGGGGTAAATTGTTCGGGTTATCTGAAGAAGGTAAGGGGTGTTGGGGAAGGGATCCCAACATTGACAAGTATGAATGGACAAACTGTAACAAATGACAGAGAGAAAGCTGATATGCTGCAGGCTCAGTACTTGTCAGTGTTTGAAGGAAAGGAGAACTGGAATAGTGAGACAAATAAAAACATATAATTATATAGGAAGTTTAGTATGAGGGAGCAGGAAATTTAAATGGTGATTAGGGGTTAACGGGTGGGGCAGTGGGACCAACTGGAGTAGGAAATGATGCACTTAAGTTTGGTGGGAGAGAGTTGGCTAGATATCTGAAAGTGTTGTTTGGTAGGTCATTGGAGGAGGGGAAAAGTGCTCCAAGAATGGAAGAAAGCTCCGGTGGTCTCAATATTCAAGCAGGGGGAGGATAAGGGAAGGCCTGGCAGCTACAGGCCAGTGAGTCTTAACAAATACAGGAGAGGTGACGGAGAGATTGGTGGTTAAGTATATAGTTAAGGTTATGGATGAGAAGAATTGGCTGCAACATGGTTTCAGGAAGGGTTTTTCTTGTGAGACTCAGCTGGCAGGGTTTTTAGAGGATTTAGTGCAGGGAGTGGATGAAGGGAAGCAGATTGATGCCTGCTTCATTGATTTTGAAAAGGCCTTCGACAAGGTGCCCCACTTTATTTTGATGAGAAAACTGGACGAACTTCTGAAAGACAAGTAGGTGGTGAAATGGATTGGTGACTTCCTCCAGGGTGAAAGTTAGGGCGTATTTGTCAGCGGAAGGCGAGGTGACATGGGTGCCACAGTGAAGTGTGCTCGGTCCGGTATTGTTCACCATTATGGCGAATGATATGGGTATTGGGATTGGGGGCAAAATAAGACTGTTTTCTGATGATTGTGTTTTATACTCAGTGGTAGGCAGTGGGGTCAACTTGCAGGCAGACATTGACAAGTTGTGTTCATGGACTGCGGAAAATAACATGAAGATCAATGTTCGTAAGACTATTAGTTAGGTTTACTAGGAAGAGAGTGATAAGCTGAGTCATTTACAGATGGGATAGGCAAGAGATAGAGGACGCCACTCAATATAAGTATCTAGGAGTTGTGCTGCAGAGTAACCTTAGGTGGACAAAACAGGTGGAGAGGGCGGTTATGAAGGGGAGAAGATCTTCAGGTTTGCTGGAAAGGATACTGAATGGGGCTACCTCTGAGATGAAGGAAAAGGCATACTGTACAATGATGCTGCCTATGCTGGAGTATGCCGCTGCAGTGTGGGACCCGTACATGGAAGTTGAAGTGCAGGGAATGGAAAAGGTGCAGAGAAGGCCAGCGAGATGGGTGAAGGGTAGGTGGAAAAGGTGCAGAGAAGGCCAGCGAGATGGGTGAAGGGTAGGTGGAGAAGACAGGGGCAGGATGGAGTACAATGAAGGACAGAAGGAGGGTTGAAATACTGGTCAGGATGTACAGAATTGTGAATGGAGAGGGAGGATGGGGAGGGTTACATTGTCACCTAACTAAGGGAGGGTATAGAAGGAGAGGAAGCAACAGCCAGAAAACTGAGAGGGTGTGGAGAACGGAGCGGGGTAGGCAGTCTATGCTTGTGAGGTCGGTGAGGGAGTGGAACATTTTGCAGGATGACATGGTGATGGTGAGGGAGTTCGTAGGTTCAGGTATGTCTTGAAGGGGTTCTCCAGAGAGGTAGGAATGTGTGATCTCGCAACCGTGTGGCAGCACAATTGCGAGTATTTACAGTAGAACCCCTATATTACACTTTCTAAGGGACAAATGAAAAATGGTGTAAATGAAGGGAAAGTGTAAATGGAGGGAAACAACAAAAACTGTAACAAAACATCTGTTAATTAAAATATTTTAAAAGTTAATTCATAATTGCAGGACAGATGAAATATGTGACCTCAAAAAGTCTTTATAAGTAAAATGATAACCCT
>PNEQ01100939.1:21580-46160 GCA_003012365.1 Medauroidea extradentata | reverse complement strand
CTTTGTATTGATGACTTCCGTTATATAAATTGTTTTGCCCAGACCTGTCTTTCATAATTGGTAGCATAGAGAACCCTGTGTCGTTGTCGTTGGTTTAATGTGTGTTCTAATGGGAAGGGTACTGGTGAGTGGCATTGGGCCTTGGTCGATGCTTAGCAACGCCAAGATTAGCAGCCTGTAACTACGGTGCCTGCTAGACACGGGCTCAACGCGGCATAAGCCAACTTCAGCTTTAGTCACATTCAAATTGCAATTTCTTTACTGTGAACGACGTACCAGATGCAGTCAATATGCTTGTGAAATTTTGAAATGTAGTGCCATAGAATGCTATAAGAAGCGATATTGTTACTGGACCAGCTCTCAGGGAGTAAACCAAGCTACATAGATTCCAGTGAAACATTGATACGTCATTCTTGTATATATTATTTTCTTACGCACACCAAAATTTCTATATAAATAATATTAAGCTGATCTACATGGATTATTCTTCGAAGGATTGTTTTTCGTGTAATTATCATTCAAAACAACAGATACTGTATGTTCACATGAGATTACCCATACGTTGTTTTTCACCACTGCACAAAAATGAGCAAAAAATTGGGGAAAAAAAATCAAAATTTGCACAATATACAGTTCTGTTTAGGTTCTTTACGTGACGTCACTGTAAAGTTTATCCATTTATTTTTATTCATAAGCTTGTGTACCATACATAAAATGTCAGCAGTAACCTCACATTCCTACTGCTAATTTTTTTTTTAAGATGAAGTTGTTTTACTTCCAGAATCAGTGTAATGTAACTATAATTGCATAATCATTTTTCATATTTATGGTTCAAGTCATGTTGTAATGGGTCTTTACATAAAAGTTTGCCAGATAGCTTCAGTCAAGAGTCTCAAGAAGGATGATACAATCAAAAGGCCAAATTCCCGATTGAATCACTTGAAGTTTAATTAATTTAGCTTGTCCCAAATCACCTTTTTACGAAAAATTCACATTGCTGTATCCCTCGGGATCAAGATGTCTGATGCAAGGGTCACTTTAGGCCTGGTTGAAGTTTCGCACCGAAAAGACCACAACGGAAAACGTGACGTGTATTAATTACACAAGAAAATAAATATGACTGTCCTTAGTTCAACTAGAACAAACAAAAAAAAAAAACTGCAGTTACTTAGCCGCTTCCTTCACCACTTATAAAGTCTTAGAAAAAGCTAGTAAACTGCCTTAAACTCGGCAAGGGCGGCCACGCTTGCCTCCACCCCACACCAGTAACTCTCTCGGCCCCGGGCCTAGCACACGTCTGTCCTGCCTCGCGATTCCAACCAGAATTCTCTCGGCCCTCGGCCTACCTCACTTTGGTCGCGCTTCGCGATTCCGACTCGAATAGCCCCAGCCAGGTCCGCTGCTTGCCTTGATTCTTCCACCCTTACATATTCTTACGCCAACTGACAACTCTTTGCCAAAGTAGTAATTATACAGTTAAATACCTTTGTTGCAATTCATTATTAAACTGCTTTGACTTGAGCTTAGATTAGCTTTATTAATGCAATTAACATGTTAATTAGTGGTTTCTTTTGCTTAATGGCTGATAGGAAGTTACTGTGGATGCAGAAAATAGTTCTGCTCGCCCTTGCACTAGCTTTGCTGATGTCACACCCTCAACATTCCATCACTGACTTGTAGCCAATCACCAACAACATGGCCTTATAGGGCATGGATTCCAGGACAGCTGCGCCCACCATCGGCGCCGCTGTGTCCGATTTCTAAAGACCACCACTTCCCTTAAAGTTATACCAATTTACATAAAGCCTACTACATAGTAGTACTTAATTGACAAAGTATACAATAAAAACTCACTTAGCTAGAATTCAGGAAATTCAATGCTGAGCATTTTGACACCAAACGTGATATGGGAAACTTGATTTTAGAGTTATAGCACATTACCTGACACTTTAAAAGAAAACAGCACATCAGCCAACTTCAAATTCACTATAAAACTTTACCATATCAAAATCAGCCAAAAATACACTAAAATAAAATGTTGGAAAACTTTGGACAAATCCACCACTAGGTGTTCACACTTCATACGAAAATTTGGCTGTCCACAAATGATCAAAATTATGGTAGCAAAATATTACAAAAAGTTACAAGAAAATGCTCGATCAACAGATACATGTGCAGTTGCAATAAAAATATATGAATCTACAGTTGTTACCACATTTAGGCTAAATCTCAAACATACTAAACACCCTGAAGACACTGAAAAATCCTCGGTACAGAAATAATTAAAGCAGGTAATCTGTTCAGAATTTAAAGGAGTATCTTTTGACACCTCACACTTCACAATCACATTAAATTGAGTTCCTTGAATTGTAGTACAAGTCCCATAAGGTTGGAAATGGCTTAATAACTCAATATGTTACCTAGATAGAATGTTTGAATCAATATTCTGAGCAACAATTTACTTTAAGTCAAATAAACACAAGGAAAAAACAAAATAACAATACTTGTGTTGCCAACATATTCAAAGTGCCATAAGGGATTCATCACATGACTAAAAGCAGCAAGACATACGTACACAGATCAGAAATGTTAAATAGTGACCAGGTCTGCAACCCACTCACAATGTGTTAGATTTTTTGTTGTGTACTTTAGTATGACTCAACCTACAATACAAGTTAAAGCATTTGACGGAAGACTCAAAATAATTAAGAAGTACAAAATAATAACTTTGGCAAAATGCAAGCAGATGCTGTGAAACATCTTGAACTTCACAAATTACCTTTAAATAGTGCATAATTGATATGACTAAATTGTAGTTGTAAGTAACATTTGGGGATATGTATGCTTTTTTTTGGTTTACTGTCAATTACATGTCTACAATTTTCCTGGATGCATTGTTCTTTCTAATTGGTCTACTAAAAACATTGCTAGAGGTTAGGACACTGTAATTATTTGTATCTGAATTAAATATTTATTCCGTAAATGGTAAATGTAACAACTCGAGGCTCTAACTTTATCCATTACTCTAGATTTTGCTGTGTCTGACAAAATTGATAGCACTGGTAACAGACGTGACAAAAGAATTAAAAATTAACTTTATCCATCACTTTATTTTTTTTCGTTAAAAGTAAATGCATTGATAATCACTGAATACGTTTTGTCCTTGTCAGTCTTGTACATGTAAACTTGAATTACAGTAAATTTTGTCTTTATGAACATGAACATTCTCAAGTTCACAATCTGTTTTGCGATACACTAATAAAAGAAAGCCAGAAAATAAGCATATACGTAGGTAAGTAGGTGCGAAAATGTGCACCTGTGCCATCAGGAGTGTCATAGTCATTGCCGTACACCTGTAGTTTGGGGCGGCGCCCCACAGCCACCTGCGCGATATATGGCATCAGGTTGTTCGGTATTCCCTGAGGGTCCTCCCCTATCTGCCCAGACTCGTGGGCCCCTACAGGGTTGAAGTAGCGCAGTGAAATCACCCTCCACTCCTGCACAACAAGAACACTATTATAAGCTATGAAATAGTCCAGTTAAAAGCATTTATAGGAATAAAATTTGTGTTTGTCGCTTGTGTTCCCTGCATTGTTGTTCATCACCCATGTGGTTCGTTACAGTACAAAGCAATTACACTAACTGATTGAAAGGATTGTTTCCTGAGTTACAAAATTTTTTTGCAACATACATATAGACAACGTAGTTAAATACTCAAATGAAATCTTTTCCCTTGGGTCTCGACACTACACCACCTGCAACACCTACTGCATTGTCTTCTGACAATATACAAAGCCCATTTAAACTTGTCTTTTCTCTTCTACATTTCATTATGTTTAAAAATAAATTTATTTTAACTGCTCCTAGGGTCTGAGATTGAGGCACAATAAGAAGATGAGCAATGTTGGTAAATTGCTGACAGTAACATGAATTATCTGAATGAAATCAGTAATGTGTCAAGTCTGATGTGGAATGAGGAACATATTGTTACATAGACGAAAGCTTTCTGCATTTTTATTTCACTGACAATTTCATTTTGCTTAGAGTCTAAGTGGAAAATAATAACTTGGAGATAAAGAAGCAAAATAAGGGAGAGAAAGCACATACAAATTTGTAACTCAACAGCACATAACATGGAAGTTAGAGTAGCTTCTCCCACCCTAGCAACTGCTTGGTCACATTTGCACACCGGTACTGCCATAATAAAACATGTGCATGATGGTGTGCTAGATATGTGTGGGTGCTGAGCAATGCAGGCAGTTCGGCCACAGCAAATGGTAGTAATTCCTTTCCTCCACTTTACACACACCTGTTGTTATGGAGGGTTAGGACTCTGGTATCGTACAAGACAGGAGATATCCCAAACCCCTTGTCTATCAGCAGGTCAAACCAATCATCTCAAACAGTACCACGAACATATAATCAAGTAACTCTGACACCCCCTTGGTAGTCCCGTACCATGAGGGCCCGGGAAAACAAAGAACCATTCTCCTCTCCAACCATAAAATACTTACATCTTTACCCCTCACACAAAGCCTGCTTTAAAAGCCACCCAGGTTAGTTTTCAAATGACTAACCAACATCTGCAACAAACTTGTTAACCCGAAATTGAAACACAACTTCACAGACATTACTGCAACCACCAGTCCTAAGGGATCCAACCCTAGCGAATAGTCCCCGCTGTGACTGCTCTGCTATCCAGCAGCCTTCCACATCATTCAACAGTAGAATCACCAACCAAACATATCCCATCCATGGCAACTACAACTGTGCTACAAAGATTTGTGTACCAGCTACAATGCAAAGACTGTCATGCAGAGTATGTAGGCCTCAGAACCAACACTCTCAGGCAGAGGATGAATGGCAAAAGGGCACATCAATACATCACCAAATCCAGACAAACCCCCGGACTCAACGTCAGATAACTCATTCAAATCTCCTGCCACCACTCTGTTATGTCCATATTCCGGCTGCTAGGTTCGCTAGCTACAGTCATCCTGTCTGCCAAACTTCAGTATGTTTCTACTCACAACTTTAAGAAGCTGGTTTGGCCAGTGAAACGTCGCACTCACGCTTCAACAAGAAGGAATATTACGTCCAACTTTCTTTGTGTCTATCCACGAGTACCTACAAGTGAGTACTTGTGGTCGTTTCTATTTAACATTAAGTTGTAACTCGTAGCCTAGCAGTCTATTGCTCGCCCATGATTCAGATATTAATACAACAGACCATTGTTTGGAGAACACATTTTAGCAGGGGAAGATAAGAAAATTACCATTAGCACTAAGGGGGTGCAATAACTATGCATAAAGTAAACACTATTAATAAATAAGACAATTTATGTGTGATTACATAAAGATACATATTAAAGTAAAAAAGATTTGAAATTCAACACGACACCTGGCCCCCTTTTGTCCCGGGCCCTTATGTAACTGCCCCCTTCTGCTCCCCTTCTCCATTTATGAGTTTGTGATTCATCCTGGCTCATGCAGACAACCAATTGAGCATTAAACGGGATCACCTAAACCTAACCATTTTATTTTCCTGTATACAACCTACATGTCACACCCAAATTCTAAGAACCTAGTTCCTAAGTGTATTTATAATCTCATGGGGCACACAGAATATGTAGTTAGCTAACGAGGACAGAATGCTGGGGACCTTGGCCACTGAAGCTTAGAGAGATATACACTGTCTTGCCAGGTGCATGGGAATTCTGGCAAAATACCTAGCTTTTATTTTTTTGGGCATGGTCATCAAGCTTCTTCGTTCCAAGACTGCTGTGCATGCCTATTGAAAGTCAGAGGTTGGGGTTTCAGGTGTGCAGAGAACTGTATCACCTGCTGCTCGGTCACAGTGATGTGGAATTACATCTTACTGGGTGCAAAGTGGATTCTGACAGGATCCTATGTTTGCCATATTTGCCACATAGCGAAGTCCTCATATTCGGCAGAACATCACTGACATTTTCTTTGTGAATATACGAGAGGGTGGGTATACTCCCTGTTTGCAAGTAAATCTGGAGACACATCGAGGCACACATATCCATATTTATGTCTATCTAGATCATTCGCCTATGCATCAACAGCATTTCGGAAGTTAGTATTGGACTAGGACGCCTCAGGGAGCTCAAGACGATACAAGAGCTCATAAAAGAGTACATACTGTATAAACCAGAATCAGGATGACTATGGCTCATGAGGCTGATTTCATGAAAACTTTAGCTGAATCATATCATAATCAACATTACACTAAGGGAGAAGTCCATGAATAAAAAAAAAAAAATTTCAAAGCTCAATAGGTACCAAAGCACACACAAAAACCTTGATGATAAAGTGTTGCAGTTAACATCCCGACAGTATATCCTGGATAATGCTAAATGAAACACTATCTTCAAGCTTACCAGAGAACCATACTAAATTACATTGCAATTTGAAAAATAAAGCAGCCCACATTCAGAGCTTCACACCCTAGTTACTACCATATATCACCAAGGAAGAAGCTTGTACATGTCATTTATGCCAAATTAGCTACAGAATTCAAAATAGTTCACATTTCCTATCACTCTAACAAATTAATAATTCTGATAGCACCATGTTCAACTGGAATTGGTTAGAAAAAATATTTTTTTTTTTGACAAAGAATTATTTCACATAATTTTTTCTCCCATCATCCTGAAAACTTACCAGTGTTGATAGATATAATAGGTTTTGCATTTTCACCAACGAAATGAAATCCACCATTCAAGTTCTTGGTTCTACATAGAAATACTTTTGGCAATGGGATCCCATTACAGTGAGCTCTGGAAAATTTGTACTCTATACCTACCATGTGCTTATAAATTAAATCTAAATCTAAGAGCATTGACTATGTACATACTCTATAAACACTCCACACAGTGAAAGAGTCACCTTAACACCACAAAAGGGTCTACGGTTGCAGTAAGATCTATCCGTACCTTGTCAGATAGAACCAAATCCTTCAGAATTTCTTCCACAAAATACTTTGACTTTCCATAAGGATTTGTACAGTTGACTCCAGTCGGGTGATCTTCTGTCAATGGCAGTTTTTGTGGTGTTCCATATACTGTAGCTGATGATGAATATATTAGCTTCTTGACATTGTGATCTTTCATGACCTGTGACCAAAATATTAGTCTAGCTGAAAGTTTTGTCAACAGTCTTGAAACATATGCCCACCTTACTAAATTATAAAAATTAAATCAGTAATTTTGCTTAACAATTCATAAAACCATGCTGTAACTTTATTTCAGCACCAAGGCTGTGAGAGGTCTATAAAAATGACAGTGACAGCTAATCATTTTAAAATAATGTAATGTTTTGGCAGTGTTAGTAGTACTGGACAAATAAAATTTTATAGAGGAGGGTAGGGAGAATTTGATAAACATTTATCACAAGGAAAGTATATTGTAATGCAACATTGCTTTACAGGGGATTTTACCAGAATATTATAATTCTTGCCCATGTCTACAAAACTGTAGACCGAACTGGAGCCAAGTTATCCACACATGAGTTATGCTGAAGATAAAGGATTTGAAGAGAGTGAACTGCAAAAATGATATGGTAATATCTGTAATGAATTAAATGGCACATTCCCATCTAAACTTAAAGAAAATAGGTACTGCGAAGTGCATGTCTACATCATAATTTTAATAGCTGAGTTGTATAAATAAGAACAACTTACTTTATATAAAATATTTCTGTTGGCAAATGACAATAATTTTTCCCGGCATCAATAAATTATAATAAAACATTTTGTATAATTTTATTTTTGGGTATTCAAGTTATAATAAAGAGTTTAGATGTTTAAAGTTCTAATCCAATAATAAATATGAAAATGGCTAGATAAAATATGCAATAAGCCTTCTCAATAAAGGCTAAAAAACATTGAATGTTGGGAATAATTAGGGTAATGCTGAATTTTCCACTGAGGATATACAATATTAGAGGAGCATTTTCCCAAATGTTCCCACTCTTTCCCATGATGAAGCTTCCCCACCATCATCCCCTCAAAGTTGGAGAATGCAGGCCTTAAGGTTCTTTCACACAATCAAATTTTGCTTTAATTTTCTTTCAAATTTATTGAATTCACTTTCTTGAATGTCATGTGGCGCCATGCTGACGTCATAATCACAGCCATTTTGTCTTTCAATTTATTGAATGTCATGAATTTCGTCAAAGACTTCCGTTTAGAACATGTTTGAAATTTTCTTGAATCAAAATGATTAAGAGTAGAAAAGAGGTTTTCCTAACGTTATTAACTCAAATAACATATTTATTATATTCTGTATGCGAAACATACAGTATTAAAAATAACTACGAGCACTATTTATATTAAATAATACATACAAAAATAATAAGAAATTTTGTATTGGCTAAACAAAGTATTTTTGTGTCGTGCAGAGTTGGTAGATAATTATAAAATAGCTACTTTATATATTTTGTGCGCCATTCGTTTACAAATTGTATGATAACTTTTCAAGTGGTACCTTCAATGTTTATTGAATCAAATTTCTTGTATTGCCATGCTATTCAATTAACTGAATTCAATAAATATTTGATAGTGTGAAATGGCTTTTATAGAATTATTTATAACCCCACAACCAATGATCAGACCACAGAAAAGATAGCCAGCACAACTGTGACATAAATGCACTCATTCATGGGATAGACTAATAATACAAAAAGAGCCTAGCTAGTCTACCACACATTTGTCCCCAAGGTTCAACTCAACAAGCTGAACCAAAATTTTCTGCTACCAAAAACATAATTACACTAAAATCGCTAGCAGTACCCCCTAGTTGACTGGTTTATTTACATCCCACTGTTATGTACTTTCAGTGTGTACAAAAGAAGACATCTCCAAAATATAAAACTTGTCACATGCTAAAATAAAACAAGAACTTGAAACAAATTTTAAAAACACCATGCTCAATTAGTCTACATCAAGGTTACCTCAAGTAAATTGACAGATCCACCAACATTGTTCTTGTAGTACAACAGTGGCTTCTCGACTGACTCCCCCACTGCCTTCAGTGCTGCAAAGTGCATCACAAGGTCGATGCTATGCTGTAACATGATAAATGAAAAATATTTGGACAATACATTTTTACAAAATGTCCTGGCACAACTTTATAAAACTTTATATTTAACATTATACATTTAACTTCCACACATATCTCTCCTAAAAAATAATGTGTGCATACATGCGCAAATGCTAATGCATGGACACATGCACATGCACACATATATACACATACGCATGCACATACACATGCACGTTCACACACACACTCCCTCTCTCTCTCTACATATATAAGGGTTCACTGACTGACTGACATATCAAGTCACACACAGCCCTAACAGACGGACATACTAACATGAAATTTAGAAGTGTTCCGCCTACAGCATAGGCAAGCAATAGGAAGACATTTTCCATAAATTCAACCCCTAAGGGAAGTGAAAATGGGAAAAATATGTTTTCGATTAATCATCATGTAGCTCGAACCCAGGGGACTATCGTGCTTTTTATTATGTGATCTTTGCTTCAGGATAATGCTTGATTAAATACCCAAAATACTGTTTCAGAAATTTTCCAACTTTAACACCAAGGAGGTAAAAAGTGATTAACTGTGTTTCAGATTCAATTTGATATAATATTGATCACATTGAACTTTCAAGACATCATGTGACACTTTCTTAACAATGATGCTTACTTTAATACCTGAAAAGCAATGTCTTGATTTTTCGAAATTTGGCAACTAAGGTGGTGAAAATGGTTTACAATATTAATTGTTGATATACCTCAAACCGAAAGGACTGTTATCACAGTTTTTCTTCAATGTGACACGCACAAAATACTATAAATTGTAATTCAAGTAGTTTTTATAAATACAACCCCCTAAGGTGGTGAAAGTACATGGAATGTTTTTTTAGATAAATCCTAGATATCCGTCAAACTCGTCGAGATATAGTTGCTTTTTGCTTCAGAATGATTATTACGTAAATACATATACATAAATTTCCGGGTTTTATGAAATTCAACCTCTCGGGGCTGTGAACAGGCAAAATGTGTTTTTAAAGTAATTGTCCTTTTAGCTTTGACCAAACGGGTTACCATTGAGAGTTTTACTTCAATTGTCTGAAGTAAGGTTTTCAAATTTTAAGTAATAATACACCTAAAGGGGTGAACATGTGTAAAATATGTTCTTCGACTAGCCCATGATATTTTGTTGGCTTACTTCTAGCACATCTAAGTCCAGATTTACCAAATTTTGTATTCCAGGTGAATTTGGTGATAATTTTCATGGCGCATCTAATGTTAAAATCTGCTAAATCTACTAGCGGTTAGCTTTCCTCTGCTCAAATTAAATAACGTCGTACATATGGTATAGCATGACTACGAAGAATTTCTTTCTGCTCTCCTGAAAAATTTTCTGAAATGGACTTACAAGGTTTTAGAAGTAAGCCAACGATTTGTCTAACCAGTTGTGATTTTGAAGTGTTATTTGCTTCAGTATGATGCTGTTTAACAACAAAAAAAAATGATATATGCGAGTTTGTCGTGTATAAAATTAAAAGGTTACCATGGGGAAGAAGACGTAGTTTGTAAATCATTCACTACAGGCGATCCGAAAAGCTAGTCTAGTTAGTATGGCCATCATGAAATAAGTTACATTGAGATATTGAGCGTACCACTTGGGTAGCTAGCAACGAACCTCTTATAAATAATATACTGTACTAGTTTCTAGTTCCACATTCAAATGCCTTTAATGTGTTTGGGGTCAACGTTTTCATTTTGGGGTTTACAATGTGTTTTTGCCATGGCTTGATGTTCGAATTCTGGTAATGTCAGTCACCCTCTTCTCAGCAGCTACTACATGACAACTTAAGGTGGCACACGCTATATACTCTTGTGATTCTATCAATTCATAACGTAGTACAATCTCCATATACATGGGCCTGTAAACATTAGTGACTTGAGTTTAAATAATGTTGCTAACATAAGCAAAACTACAGGAAGGACTGCTAGTCGTACATATAACTTTTTAAGTTTTAAGTTCCTATGTATTGTAATATTCAATAAATACAGTTTCCATCACAAAAAGAATATTTAACAAATAAGTTCCTTGTGGTACCTCATAAACATTAAGCTTTGGTAGTTTAAAGAACTTACAGAGGAAAAAACCTTATCCAGCTGCGAACGCTCCATGATGTCCACTGCATAGAAGATGAGAGTCTTGCCAGTAATATCCTGCACTCGGCGCAAACATTCCGTCAGCGGGCTGGTTGTGTCGTCCCCTACACAGTCAAGACAGTATGCACAGGAACGAACCACATCCCACATACTCCGAAACAAGACTCACGTTGCCTTCAAAATACAACTCTTCACTGTAAATACAATAAAGGGCAATAAGAACTAATTGTGACAACAAAGTTAATATTTTATTGGTCCTACTTAGCCAATGAGAACTGAAGCCATAAATCCCTTAAATCCCTAAGAGCAGCTAATAGCAAGCCAATTAAAGTCAGTGCAAGACGTATGATTCAGAGTCTCCATGCCACATCAACTTACAAGACCTGCACAAAATTAAGATCTGTGAAACTGAAGGCTAGTCTATACGGTGCATTTCTGAATAACGTTTCTTGCAAAATTCAAGTACTGTGCTACCTCAGTGGTAACATGTACTTTTGTCCTGAAAGATTGTGTGTTTGTGTAGACAAGGGTTTAATTACAAGATATGTGTAGTTCCAAACACATCATGATATACATATACTTATTTCACAGAACAGTCGTGAAACACACTGTAAGTTCTATTCCACGTAAAAAAATAAATAACCTCACTTCAAAAAGCTAGCACTATCAGTTTATACAACACTCACCATGTATGGAAAGTTTAACAGTTATGTACTGCTGATGTTATACGTGCATATGTCCCTAGAATGGTGTAGCAAACAAACACGTTTCATCTAGTCAACTTGAACCAGAAACCAGCATAATCACAGTCTACACAAAACTAAGCCTGTTTGACTCTTTGGTAAGAGTGGACAAATGGGTAATCTGCAATTGGACTTCATGCATAGGATATGAATGATATGATGGGGGTCTTCAGAGTTGTATAGGTCCTTTACACTACAGACAATAACGCAGCATTTAGCGATAGCTATTATATTAATTACCAGTTGTTTTAAGTTTTATCACTCAACAGTATCACCTTCCACGCATGCTTCTAGTTCCACAGCTTGAGGGTCACTGTCCATCTTTCTCGTCTCCGACAAACATTCACTACGCTGTAGCAAGAACATGAGACCAGATGTCACTGTCTGTGTTAATGATACACCTACTACAATGTTATAGCCTTCTGGAAAGCTGCTGAGTTCTTATAATTTACTTCAATTTTAAGTTGTAGGTTTACCTAATGAAATTTCTTTTGTTTATACTTACTGTGCAGCCTAAAGTTAAGATTGTAATTATGTTACAGGCAGTTCAGTAGTGTTCGGACTGATTGTTACAAGTACCTAAATGTGCACTCCGTGTATAACCATTATTACTCTTATTAAGACATAGATATAAAATTTCTCAGGCTTACATTAATTTAGTCTCAATTTCTGATACTTCAAATCAATATTTGTAATGAACACATTTTACAAGTCAGTACACAAAAACATAAGCACATACAACCAATGTGTGTTCCAGTTTGACTGACAGAAGGAAAGACAGATGGAGCACCATAATGCCCAACCACAACAAAGATAACTAAATTAAACTTTACTTTGCCTATTTTACATGATTACACTACAATTATTATTATTATATCAACAGTAGAGTAAATACACCACTACCACAAACTTACTCACCATTTTATCTTCATCATCATCAAATTATCATGTTTGGTATTCAGCAAAGACTTGACTGATGTTATGGGTGCATGTATCCTTGCAATATGCAAAAAAATCATAACTGCAGTTGGCTTTAGCTTGGTTAATACAACTGCAATATGTTTTAATCCTTTACTATTCTTCAGTACAAACCTAGGATGTACCTACTCTACATAATAATCTGGAAAATTTCCAGCTTCTTGTCAAAACTCAACCACAATCTTCACTTTTATACAGATTTATATTTACAGTATTCACGTCCAACCTTGCCAACTAGCCCATTTACATAACAAACTCAGTAAGCCGTGTAATTGGTATGTGACCACTCTAGATCCCCGATTACAGAAACACACTCATTCCAAGTCTTATAAAACTTTATCTAATAAAACAAAAATTGCTTGTAGTGTATGAAATCATACAAAATAATCTGCTTGAGAAATAATGGAAATGGTTAAGACCATACCTAAATTCTTACAGGTCGTTTGGCAATAAACAAAGCACTTTTAAAATAAACCCCTGAAAAAATGCACTGCTCATTACTGTATACAGGTAAAACCTTAACAATAGTAGCCTCACATTTTGTTATTATGGTTGACGTCAAACTATCAAATGTTTCACGTACTTCCTAATTTAAGAACAATTATTTTGAATTTCTTTCAAATTATGTTACATCCTCTGTTTCGGACATATATCAAAATTGTTTTATAACAACTTAACAACTAATTTAGGTTTATACCCAATTAAACTGGATACATGCCAGTGTTGCCAGTACAAAGTGATACAGCTGTTTTTTTACATACAGATTTTCTTTATAAAAGCTTTTGCTTGCATGCATACTGTTTTGAGGTACACTTTAAAATTCCACCAAGGGATCACATCGAGTACTTTGTCCAGCAAAAGCATAAAGAATGCAGGTAGGCTGAATGTAAGTACAAGAGCTACAGGTGATTCTGAAGTGTTAAAAATTACTTTCTTCTCCTTGTACAAGCAGGGATATTTAAGAGGCCACAGAGTTGAGAGATTTTACTGTTGGCCAGCACTAATTTTTAATGAAATACATTTAAATAAACATAAAGGCGTACTAAATTACTTACAAGCAGCATAAAGATGTAAACTGATTGAAAATAGAAATTAAACAGGATTTCCAAAAATGCTCAGTTTATCGTGAACCGCTTGTATTATTAACTTAATGGTTATTAGGATTATAGATGTAAATCAGAAGCATGCTGATAAAAGTAAATAGTAAAGCAAAAAATGCTGGAAGGGATAAAATAAAAGTGATAAGACTACACAGTTCAAACTTTCAAAAATATGTCACAAACTTGTGTGCGAACGTCTCATCATGAAGATTGTTTGTGAATGGACAGGACAGTGTGAAGTGCAGTGCGAAGGTCTCACCTCTAGTAGCGTTGACCAGGTTATCCACCACCACAACCTCATACCCCTGGGTGAGCAACTGGACTACGGTGTGAGAGCCAACATACCCTGCACCTCCCGTCACCAGAACCGTGCGTCCTGTAGACATGATGCTGGGGACATACAACCACCAGTCAGTGCTACTGCGTGAAGCTCCGCACTCTGGAGCCTGTAGTCGCAGCCATGCCCCCAACATGCATCACACTTCTACACCCCACTCAATGGAAATTAACTACCTATTGTCACACAATACACATCGTTAGCAATGCTTCCATTGGCTACATCCACTTCTCACATATACACTTGAAAGTGACCCAGATTAGTATACTACGGAGCAGTGCACAGTTAATGTTTTTTGTTTTTTTTTAAATTTGCTTACTTGTTTAATTATTTTCCAAAGAAAGTTCTAGGTAAACATGCCATTAATGTACAAGCACCTATGACTAAATGTTAGCTTACAACATAAACCCAACCCACAATTAAAGTTATAAGGCCACATTATGAAAATATACCTAGTACGTCTCTTACACGTGAATTAATGTTTACACTTCTCCAAGAATGAAAAGTGTACACAACACGAACTTGTCCTTAAAATTGGTTGCTTGCACGCATGCATGCACGTGCCCGTCCCACACAAAGAGAGATAGAGAGTGTATAATGGTATCAATGCCACTTTAAATCATATTTTAGAATTATTTTAAAATCTGTTATATAAAACTGAATAAAAAAATTAGTAATTAATCAATTAAATTTAACCAAACAACCAGCCAATGATTGTTTTCATTACACAGTGTTACAAACATTGGTACTCAAATGTTTCTGCAACTACTTTCTTATGTAGTGTACAATATGGTTTAGAACAATTAACTTGCCTAAGTTAATTACACACACACTACAAAACACTAAAATTTCTACCAAAATGTTGATGTTTAAGTCAGTACATTATGAAAACTGTCACTGTTTGGTTGCATTTAACTACCACCAGGGGGTGCATTTCTTAACACCTTTCAGATTATAACATTTTAAAAAACTTATGAAATATGGCTTTAAGGGACCCACCTACCTGTGCTCGATATTCATTGCAGTGAGTTGCGACTATTCCATTTTTGATGTAACTACTCACACTCATTTTGTTTGCATAGCTATAGAAAGAAGACCCACTTCAAACTACCAGTATGTCATTATAAGTTTTAAAAAATTTGGCACGCTACACTTTTTACCTAATAACACTGATCCCAGCAGTGTAGAAAAAGGAATACGCCATTAGAAAATCCGAAAACCTTATTCATGTCGTATGCCCAGTGCTGGTCACTATAAATAAGTAATTAGAGAATTCTTAAGTACAACAGAACTTAATTATTCTAGAACTCAGAAAAGTGTACAACTTTTATTTATTTTGTATGTCAGTGTCAGAAACAAGTATTGCTGCATCTGTGATACAAAAAGACAAGACGAATCTGCTACGGAAAAAATATGTGTTTTTGTAACTGGAATATTTTAACAGTCGTATCTGAATCACAATAAAAAACATTGTCAAATTTACAAAAAAAAAATTGCTTGGAAGTAGGCAATATACAAACCATTATGTACATTTCCACATATTTGTAAATAAGACAATAGTAATATTGTTACAAAATTATTTTTTGCCACTTGTTTCCATGTAAACTGTTTTTGTAAAAGTGCAAACATATTATTGTCTGCACTGTTCTACGCAAAGAAAGTAAAATATTCAGTAAACCTTAAATTAAAAGCCACATGACAACTAAATTACTGGTATCCAAAAAATTCCAGTGTCACAGAGAAAATCAGATGTCTAGTTTAATAAAATACCAGAACCATTAGAAGCTTTCTTTTCTTCGGGAAGACATGTTAACTACATGCAACTCCTGCAGACTTCATAAAGACAGGTTCAATCATAGAATTCAATATCTTGACACAGTCCAGTTTAAGCAAGTATGGAATCAAGAAAAAATGTGTAATCACAACTGTTGTAGAGATATAGGTAGGATACAAAGTACATCTTGTAGATTATCAATTAATAAGGAATCCCCATGATTAGGTGCTCTACCAAATGGATTTCTTGATCACAACTATGCCTATATTAAAATAAAGTGCCCTGAAGTTGCACAAAATATTTAACGTGAAACCGCAATAGTGACAAATAAAATTACCTTTTGCACATATTCAGATGCTAACTGACTCTGAAATAAATACCAAATTTCATTACATGTATTAAATACTTGATCAGTTTTGAATATTGAATTAAAGATACAGTTTAGTGGTGAGAACACACCTCATATAATCTTTATTCCAAATTTAGAGGTAAAATCACAGGTTTTGGAAACCGAAAATAGAGTGATCTTTATAAGGTCTTGCATGACGTCTGTCACTTGAAATCATTGATCCTCGGTCCGTATGACAAGGAACATGCTTAACACAGAAACTTTTTGCACAACCGTTACCACAAAATTATTAATTGTTATGTTATTTGGAAACAAAAACGTAACGTAACTAAACTAAAATTGTCTTGCCACCTTCAATTTTGTAACTGTGCATATTTATACTGTGCATGATCATAAATGTGTGTCTACATAACATTACATGTTAACAGTGAAGACATCTGAATTGTTGAAAATTACAATCTTTTAGAATCAGTGTTTTCTATAGTTGCTTTATATTTTTATTTATAAAATGTTATATAGGATACATTGACATACTAATTTTTTTATATTTAATGATTATTTATATATGTATATATAATTACCAACTATTTTAATGCCTACATACTATTTATCTTTAGGCCATACTAATTACAGTATCGCTTCCCTCTAATTATTTACTGTTCAAATGTTGTGTACTTAGCAATTATTCAAATCATAATTAAATAGTTTTTTTTAGAAATTCTAATGCATAGCAAGTATTTTTAATTGCTAAACTGTTCACTTAATAAAGAGAAACGTCACTCTTGAGTATATCATTATTTGATATTCATAAAAATGTCATGCTTGCATATGCATCATGAGCAGTTGTTTTTAGCTTCTTGACAATGTGATAAATTGTAAAGTTTATATTTTACTTACAGAAAGGTACAAAAAAATTTACATGCTGAAACAGTATTAATTGTAAAAGAAATAATGCAAGCCAAAATATTGTTAATAATTAAGAAGTTTTGTGGCAGTGGTTTATTTAACTAAACTGTTTAATTTGCTAGTTTTCCCCTTTCACTATTATGGTTTTTAATTTCAGTATGTTTTTCTGGTATTTTATTTCACAGTGGATAATGTCTAACAATTTCTAATTTAACTGTGCAATATTCTGTAACATGACATTTAGTTTCATTCCTCGTCATTTTTAAATTACATTACTAATAAGTTATTTTTTTGTTGTACGTTTTACTGCTTGGAAAAAACAGTGTCAAATAAACAATTAGGCCTACTATGTTAATCAGAAAATTCACTTCTTAAAGTAAGTAAACTTAATGTTTTCTAGTACGGAAAAGTGGAGTCATTAAAATTATAAGATTACATTTTTAATATGTTATAAAATTTTTCTTTAAAAATGTTTTAGTGAGAATGTAAAAAAAAATTACATATTCTTTTGCATTTTAAAATAAAATTGCTTTACATGAGTGATTACTGTTCATGCTAGCAGTAGAAGTTAGAAAAAAGTGCTTGGTTTTGTTGTAGATATCCTAGTAAGTTGTTCAGTTCTGTCTTTCAAAACTCTTTAATGTCATTTCAGTTGTTCCTAAGTCCCTAATTTTATTCCTGTCACACATAAAATGTTCCAACTTAGTGCAACGCAAACCTGAAGTACGTCACTGAGAGTACATGATTACATTAGATTTTCGCAACCTTAAAATTTATAAAATTATTTCAGGGAACAGAGCAAAACTTAGTCACTTATCTATTCTATATACAACAGACAAAGTTCATGACATTGTGGATAACATAACTGTCAGTTCACAGGAAATGGGCCATTTATAGACTATTACTTTTGCGGTAAAATTTGCTTAAAGGAGAACAAAATTCTCTCATTTGTAAGGGAAAATTACCTGGCAAGAAAAATAGTCTGGCAGAGACTCAAAAGTACAACTTCTAAATTCACACCCATCTTATCTACAAATGTTGGTAATCTTTAACAAATGAACCATAGGTTGGATTAATCAATAATGGAGCAAATAATAAATAAATCTAACATTTTTTATTTATATCATATTATTTATATCATGTTCCTACAGGAAGTATCTTGCATGTCTACAACTTTTCTTCAATTACATAAGTCATTTGAGGCCAGGAGGAATTTTCAAACTGTGTAGCATTTGGGAAATACAGATAAGCCTCACTTCTTTGCAAAATCTCACATATTTGGTTGTACTTTGAGGGTATTTTTTTAACCAAAGTCCAAATAAAATCATTTTTTCCTTGAACTACATAGTTGTGTCTACTAAGCGCTGAAACAACATACAAATTTGATTTCAACAATAAACTCATCTGGATCCTTCGAAATACCAATTTTGAACTTATACGTGGGCTTAAAAAACAATTGGCAAGTAGTGCCTCAAAGTTATTTGCTGTACAGTATATAGATAACATTGGTGTATCAGTACCCAGATGATTTCGCTGCACCTACTTGCTGCTTTCTGAGAAACAGATACTTGAGGATGGAAATGTGTGGGATTTGTCTGTCATGTGAACAGACTGAGAAGCAGGTTCTCAGATGCACGTGAATGAAACTATTCTCCCTCATAGAGTTGATATCGGTGCATACATAGTTTCGTTTTTACACTTGTACAGTTACATTCAGCCTGGCTTCATCAAGTTTACAGTAAAGCCCAGTACACGCGGTTATCTTTCTTGACCAAAAAGGTGACCAAGAAAGTATACACCCCCTTGTATACAGACTTTATGAATGTACCGTACACACAGTAGTACTTGCATGCTAGCTTGAATGTGCCAATATGTCAAGAAAAAGTTGGAAATATGAAGGCCCCTTTTTGTTTTTTATTTTATCAATTACAGAATTATCTTACTAATTTCATAATTAATATAATATAATTATTATAATATAATTAACATCACAATTAACAAAGACATGGAATTTGTGATTTTAAATTATAAAATACAGGATAGAAATTGATAAATTAATTTTTTGTGAACATACAAGGCTTCAGTTTATGTTCTACTCTCAAATAAACACTATTTAAAATAAATTAATGAACATAAATGAGCCAAATAAAATCATAAACAAATGACCTGCACGAAAAGGTTCATGAAAATTAAAACCACCTCTAAATTATTCTAGCTAGAATGCAAGACCTTGCATGCATGCAACTTGCACATAGCAGTCTGCCAGTCACACAATGCAAGTTGCCTTGAACAAGATATTGTTCAAGATAGATAACCTTGTGTACTGGGCTTAAGGAATCTACATGGAAGTGGTGTTGTATCATTATATAAAACTTCATTAGTTAAATGTGAGCAGATTTAGTTCATATTCAATATGGGGGCAGCGTAAAAGGAGTTAGTAATACAAGGAGTTTTGTTTTCACGTTTTGTGTACCAAAAAAAAAATTGACACTGCTATACGAGGCAAGTACTCCACCACAGTCATCATTATCTAAATGTGTGAAAGAATAAACTGTAATTAAGTGTTTTCATTGAATGAGTTTTTATACAGGACTTTAAGTGATGGTGCTATCATTTTATTAATGAAAAGTACAGCATTAATACTAAGTATAATTATATATTATTTTATACTTACGGAAATCAGTTCTATTTTTTTCCAGCTGCAGCGGACTGAAAAAAAAAACATTTCTAGAAATTTGAGGAGTCATAGTTTAATTTCTAATAAACACAGTCATTCAGGCATGTAGGTTTCTCTCAAATGTGGTTTTTCTTGAATTGTAAGGATGTACAGTGCTGTTCAGAATAAATGAGTGCACTCGTGGAACACAAAATAATTCAAGTCCTATTCAGGTATATTCAGCATGTTCTGCAGGTGTACCAACTCGCAGATGCCAAAAACAGGTGGAAATAGGCGAGATCTCCAACTTGCGAAATAAAAGTCCTTGGAGGAAAAAGCACACAACTCACAGTTGAAATGTTGGTGTGCAGCTCATTTCATTGCATTTATTGAACAGTATTTGCGTAACTGCAGACATTTTGTGAAACACAATAAACAAAGAGTATATACAGGACAGTGGATTCTAACATGCTCAGCATTGAATTAGATAAATATTCCTATCTAAAGGTAATTTAAACGTTACAGCTTTTTTCAAGAGCAGTGTTCCCGAAAGGGAAAGTGAGTAGTTGTTCTGTGGACCTGAGCACTCCTCGAAATTGAAAAAAAAAAAAAAAATATATATATATATATATAGTATGTGTGCGCACACGTAGGTGCATGTGCATGTGTGTGTGGCATAACACTTGAACATTTTAAATTTTCTAACGTAATTATATATTATCTACAACCATATTATGCATTTATGTTCTACCAATTTGTATTTTTGTATTAAAATGTCAGCGCTTATACATTAGGATTTTAAAGTGCTATATTTGAGAGTGGCATTAGAGGCTAATCTCAAAAATAGAATCCTGGCTACGTCGTCGAAAAAATCTTTGCCGCTTTCTGCATCACCACATTTCCCGTCTGACATGTGACACAAGTTACAGAACTATGCCATCAGAAAAACTAAAATAGCTTTAAAGTATACTTATTTAGCACCTTAGTTAACCCTGTAAATGGTATTTTGTTAAAACGGTCAAATATTACAGACACATGATGTAACACTGGTTTATTAGATGTCATTTCCAATTTAGTGAGGATCCAATTAAACACATTCCTTCTCTGTCTTTGTGTGGCGTATTTTAAAATACTACTCGCTTACTTTGCTAGGACTAATTAGAGACGTTAAAATTATGCAGGTTCAGAAAACTTCTCATTTTCTTGTACAGTGGTTGTGTGCTGTATTAAGGCTTCTTAAATGGTCATTAAATACTATGACTGGGAGTACCAATTTTAATTTTTTTCCACTTCGCATAGGGATTGTAGAAGATTTTTTTCCCTTTGGTTATTGGTTTGGTGTTTTGGCAGAAGCAAAAAAAGAATAAAAACATCTGCATCTTATATTGGCCTCTTATAAATTCATAACACTTCTGGTTTGTCTCCATAACATGTTTTATGGCCGATTTTTGTGCACAATAGTTTTGGACCAAATATAATTCCAGTACTGTGGGTGAAGCCACGTAGTAAAACTATCAAAAATAACAGTCTGCAAGAAATTTTTAATGTAGCCTATTTTCGCACACATATGCAGTGACTGTTCCTAAAAGTGACTGAGAAGTAAAACGATGGGACGCTCGCTGAAAGTGTCATAGGAAGACGACGTAAGGACACACCAAAGAATGAGCAGCTCAGATTGACAGGTGGTTGCGTACTTGAAAACTCCTCAGTTTTGCACTTATCACTACCCTGTACCCATCCATGCCTCTAAAAACTAAAGACAACTCAGACCAGACAGAGCTCTTAATAGAGAACTGCGAACGAATCCTGTTTGACGCTCGTATTTTGAAACACAATTTTTTAACAGAAACAATCCATTGTGAAACTTAAATAGGTAATGCATTAATTGCAATCCCATTTGACAAAAAATTTGTAATTATGTTTGTGAAGAGCAATCTTAAATAATATATTTGTACAATGATAACTTCTATACAGAAGATCATTTACCTTCAGTGTGATTTAGGCCATATTGTTTCTTATAAACATACCAAGATTACAAAATGTGAGAGTATTACAGATTTTAGTTTGTATTTATTATTCCGTCAGAATAGCTAATCTGATTTGCTGTGTTGAGTTTCCTATCTATGAACACTAGAATATAAATACCGGTACATTATGGAGCATTAGTTTTACATTTTTATCCTTTATAATATTATGATCTTATGTCGTTATTGCATTGAGCGATCACCCTTAATTAAAGGGTTTTATTTTAGGAGATATTACATTGATTCCTGAGTCCAGGTTGGGTTATCGGGTATCTAGAGGGTTTCTTCTTGGTTTTCCAGAGGTCTCGAGGATCTCGGCCAGGGTGATTAATAGTGGAAGCCCCAGTTGACGGTGCCGGCGCATTCCCTTTCCTCTTCGGACCTCCCACTCCACTGGCCATGGAGGGGTAGGCCCGGGAGGGGAGGGGGTGGTCTGGTTCCGTCGACTGGCGGTAGGGGCGCGCGCGTCGGCAAGTCGAGCTGGCGACCGCTCGAGCAAGAGAACTCACTCTTGTGTCGGGTGTGGACGAGGAAGGGTCTAGGAGGGGAAGCCCTCCTCATTGTGGAAATGGTGGATTAACGAGTGCTGCCGGATGGTGACCAGGACTTCCTGTGGGCTCTCTGCATCGCTTGGCAATGTGGGAAATTGCAATACCAAGGGAGATTGCGGCTGTGTGGTGAGTCCGCTTAAATGACGGCGTAACATCGAGATATGGGTGAGTCTCCCCTAATTGTTTCTGTGCCGGCGCATTTGTCGCCTTGAAGGTCCACTGAACTGGGGCAAATGGCAAATAATTAGCTTCTCTTTTTTTCCCTGTATGTCAAGCGGAGTCGTTAGCGAGACCGGGAGAGCCACATAACGGCAAAATGCTAAGGTGCCTGGATTTGCGCAGGCCGATGAGCTGGTGAAAATTTAATGTCGCCCTCGGACAAGGAGATTGTCTTCTAACCTTCTGATTTCCCGAAAACTGCTGGAGACTAAATGCGTATGAATGTTATGAGAGTAGTTAAGGTTTTGTGGCGGAAAACTCAATGCGTATGATTGTAATTATAATAAGCATCAGGCCCTTTATTGTATTTGTGATGGGCAGTTGACACGATTTAAGAGTGTGTAAATTTGAACTGTGCACATTTTGTACGAAGCCCAATTGGATGTGTGCTTAATATTGTAACGTCTTGTAAATTTTGAAAAGTGCCTGAATATATTGGTGATTAGTGATTTTGCCCGAGTTTTCTTTGTTCAAGAATGCTGTTGACAAACCTTACCCTTGCAGCCTACATCTATAAGAATATGTAGGAGTTTTGCTGAGTCTTGCCCTGTTTGTGCGAGCTTTTCCTTGGGGTTAAGCCTTCTGAGTGTTTGTTTATTAAGGCCTTCAGCCAGATAGAGAGTATATTGGGCCATTTAACGGCTCAGCATAATGAAATACCTCATACATTTTTTAAGTTATTAAATTTAAGTTTTACGCTGAACTTTATAATAAGTTATAGGCCATTCGGAATAAAGTGAGCACTAAAGATTTAACCTCTGAAAAAAATCACTAGCCGTTACTGCATATACATCACCACTAACAAGAGTTACTTTACTGCTTGTATGGTTGGTAGCGATTTATTGTACGTAGTTCCGGGTATTTTCCTATTTGAATACAACATTAGTGAAAGAACATATGACGAACTCGACCTGTCTGTATTTAATACACTTCAAAATATTTACTTATGATCTTATTGTCATTCATACATACATTATAATTAGACTTGATTGGCGCGAGAATTATGTGACGCTATCGTCGACCTCGACTCGCTGTGGCCGTTTTCGCTTGCTCCGTGCTTCAGACAGTTCAAAACTCCACCAACAGGTGGCATCAGAGTTAGGTTCTCGCCGCCAAGCTGCATATTAGGTTGTATTATTTGCGTGCGTTTGCCCATTTTGAGTATATACACATTCAAAAGTATTGGAAATTACTTTGAGTATCATTGCCGAAACCATCGGTAATCTGTATATTATGTTTTACGTATGTACATATATTACGTTTTACTTTTTATTTCACATGTTAAGAAAATACGTTAATTATTGTTTCTGAAGTGCGTCGTCGTTGTTCGTGGCAGTAGAACTGAACGAAACTTGAATTATTGAATAGCGTGTGTCATGTCTGTTGTAGTGGCAGTTTTGCGTTACAAATTCAAATAAAATATGCCCTCATTTACGAGATGCGTAACGGCAATAACGCGTGTTGTTTAGATTAGTCGATGGACAGAAACCAGACATTAACTCGCAGGTATTTATAACTAAGATTACTTTAATTTATATCTTACATTCAGCCCCCGTGCATTTAATGAGTAGATATTGTAGCTAAAATTTATCGGAGCAGTTTAATGTAGTTGTAAACATTGCACGACCCTATGTAAATAAAAGCACGTGGCATTATTTGTGTTTACATCGGCGGAAAGATATAAACTGGCAGGAAATAGAAATTAATCAGGGCTTTTTTGAGTGTT
>PNEQ01100939.1:0-12966 GCA_003012365.1 Medauroidea extradentata | reverse complement strand
TTTTCAGTTTCAATTTCTTTTTACTTGTTCTTTTACATTTTCAACTTCCATTCAACAACAAAAGCTCTTTTTTTTTTCCTCCTTGTTCATAGAGTTTAAACTTACATAGAATTCAGTACTTCCCAAACATATATCGATACAAACAAATTGCTCTTATAAATATATATTTGGATTAGCATAGCAATTTGATATAACAATGATATTTTGAAATAATAATATCTAGAAATATCAATAGTATCTTATTTATATCGCTTACCGTGATTAACGTTTTCTCTTGTTTAACTTTGTATGACTTACAGCCGTTTTTCCTACAATTTTTCAAGTGAATGTAACGAGCCAATAAGAGCACAGCAGAGTATCTAAAAACAACACAGTCACTGAGATATGACATTCAAAACTAGCAAAGCTGAAAGTTACTATGGACATAACAAGTTCATCTTGCATAACCTGTTATGGGACTCGCATATGTGTAGATATTTCTGACTTCTGATTCAACGACCTGGTTAAGCATGAAATCACACTAATATGCAGCAACTACAACTGTTTAACAAAACAAACAACTTGCGCTTCTACATTTTTTGAGCTAACTGTTAAACGTGGTCTAAATAGTTTCATACAAGACTGAATTTACAAGTGTATGATATCCATCATTATCTTCAGGACACAAAATATTACAAACATATTTTTTAATCTCTTTAATGTGGCTTAAAACCTGTCTATTCAGGCTGCTTTATTATAAACTAAACCTAATTGGACCTAACCAAAACTAATTATGAATTTGATACAAAATTTTCCACCAAAAAAACAGTAGGCTCAGCTTCTATATTTGCACACTGCACAAAGATATCCCTGCACACAGGTCCACTTGTTTGCTTAAACCAGCAATGCCATGTTAAATTTCTCTGTTCACTTCTAAAATATGCATCCAAGAATGTGTAGCCCTGAAAGGCCTAACAGTGATGTTATAAACGTAGCAACGCGCTTGTATTCCAAAACATTATAATCAAGCCAAGCATTGAATAAAACCTTAAGGCCAATGATTCCCCAAAGTACCTGAATTAGTAGTTATCAAGTTTTATTGTTCCTGCTAACTATAAGAACTGTTTTAGTCTGCATATAATTATGTCGAAAACTACGTGAGTAGGTGCCAGTAGAAATGATTTTTGCACCACTTAAGTTTCAATGCGTTACATGCACATCAGCAGCTATGATTTGTGGTTATTGACAGTGTTCTTTTTGTAGAAACTTTGCTTATTTGACTGTGCCAATCAGAACCATGTTTCTTCGACACCACTCATCTGTGATATGCAGGTAGAATTCCAAAATACTGACAGTTAAAAACATCAAAAAAAAAAAATGACTAAGAAGCATTGGGGCACATGTCATTGAAATAAATTGCTGCAGTAATTTTTTTGCCAAATCTAGCTGCCCTTTTATATGAGAAAGAAACAATTTTTTAATCAGCGTAGACTTCAAAACTTGCATTGCATCTCTCATTTTATGATCTGCTTAAGTATGTGTACGGTAGCCTTTAACTGTTAGCAGACAAATTATTGTTATGCCAGTAAATCATTTAGCTTGGTTGCGATTCGTATTGCTATTTGTCCAAACTGTATTTTTGCGAGACTATACTGGTCTTCGACGCGAAAACCACACAAACTGATGTTGTACCTCGACAGTGAGGTCAACAGAGATAAAACCCAACACAAACTATTTGACAGAGACTAAGGGATGCCTTTGTTGAAGAAAAGATCCCAGAATTTGGTTGGAGTGTTCTAGTGTCCTATTGAAACCATTGAAAAATCCTATGTCAGGAAGCCTTGACTGGGGATTGAACCTGGATCCTCCTGAATTCGAGTTCAATGTGTTACAGTTGCGCCACCTAACTCGGAGACAACCTTGAGTTCGGCGCATAGGGATAACAAAATAACTTGTTGGCAATATTTTACTGTATATTATTATTGCTATGTATCACCCATTAAATTATATGTCCATTTAATATTATAACATATTATGGAAAGTTGGCACAAATATAATGCTTTGAACTGTCATTCGGGAGTACACTGGTTTGATTCTAAGTCTGGAAATCCTGATTTCGGTTTTCATTTTTTTTTTATTTTATTCTTCTAGAGTTTATGTCTTGTTGACAACATGATTCATTGAGATAGTTACACACATTTTTATGTTCCATCAAAAATAAATAACATCCACGCGTTGCCCTGGACTTGAATCCAGTACCTCTAGCACCGCAAGCCGGCACGTCACCCGAATGTGCTATGGAGTTTTGCTCGGTTTTCGTTGGTTTCCTGACATCACTCCGGAGAATGTTAGGACGCTTCATTAACAAACGCCATGTTCGTCCCCTTCCTCTACATATACTTCAAATGTTAATCCACTAATTCCATTTGGCTGTTCAAGAGGCATTCAAAACAATATAAATAGTTGTAATAGTAATTACTGAACTTGCCTCATTATAGAAGAATAACATACGTTTGTGTAAATTAATGACTACTTGCCAAAATGATGTATGTGATTCTTCCTCTCACTTAGACGACACGGTAGTCTACAAGCTTTTCACAACATACCCAATCAAATGTCGTTATGGTGGCATGGTCTTGTGGTCAGAACGGATGGCCAATAAAAAGTGACTGTACTTTGCGGGTGCCAATTTCACTGTGATTGGAAACTCGTACATGCTCTGTGTGTTGCCTAGGTACACAAGCACTACATTTGTTTAGCAGCCATTCGTACCTGAAGTGAACTTGAACTTTTTCAGCCGCTCATTTATTCTGAACATCACTGTACAAGAAAATTAATGTCAGAAAAGAAAGGTATTCCATTCACCCCAGAAGAAGCCATTTTATTACTTATAGAATAAAAACACCAAAACATTTGTACAATTGACACAGACTTTCTGTGAAGAACCAACACGCAGACATCCATCCCAGATATTGTAGATTAACTGAAGCATAACGACAGGCATATCCAGAAAATAATCATTATTCAGAAGTTTCTTGTGTTCCTTAACAAGACTTATTGGACCATACTTGTAAGAGAATAATGGAAACAATGGAAGCATATAATGAAGGCAAGTTCACTTTAATTTGCAAGTGGGAATTCCATGGGTCATTCCCAGCAAAAACAAAAATGGGAAGAAGAAAATGATGAAAATTGTGATTGGAAGTGTTTTTATAATATCTCCTGTACCCTTGGCAGTTTAACTGCAAGTTCTGCATGTTTCTGCAAACCTATAGGCCTAAAGTTGCAGTTTTTGAAAGAATCTCAGAAAGTCATCAAAGAAGAACAATAAACCAAAAATTAAATTACCGTAATAACACTGAATGCTTCAAGACAACGTGGAAATAAATTACTCTCTATTGTTAAAAGTTATAGATAAAAGAGTCCTGAATACAATACAAACTAACATCAGTACTCTTCAGTGCCCCATCTGAACAAAGACAGCCTGAAGTTCTGTATCCAGTTCACTCAAAACCCAGGTGATTCTTCTTCTTCTTCTTCTTCTTCTTCTTCGAAGTTCGGCCTTTCTGTTCTACATGCATACATATGGTTCCTGGAATTCCTTTCAGCCATTTCTTATAGATTAGGTACATGTTGTACATAATATTTATTTCATAATAATGCTGTAATTTCATGTATTTAATAGCTACAGTTTTTAACTTATTTCTTTGTTCACTTGTTTTAGGAAAGAAAACAAAATCACACAAGGAGACTACAAGAATCTGGCAGTAGTAATCCAGAAAGAAATCATTTTGCAGAAGATAAAAAAATTTATGATCTTAACCCCTGATCGTCAACGACAAGACTTCGGCTCAAGTACTGATAGGAACACAGCAAGGAGATTTTTTCCTGCCTTGGATACAGCAGAGAAAGCAACAGGAATAAATAAGATATTGTTACAAAAGTTCCTGGTAATAGTGTTTGTCATTTCCTGCAGACATGCTGTTAATATTGATAAATTTAATTCATACTGCAAAAATACTTCAGGTACTATAAGAAACTGTATGGATGGCACGAGCTTACTCCCACTGTCCACAAAATTTAGCTGCACAGCGGATTGATTATCTCCAATACTATCGTACCCATGGATCAGTTATCAGAAGAGGCACAGGAGGCTAGGAATAAAGATATTTGAAACTATTGCCAGTTTTTCATCAGAAAAAAAATTTTAATAAGTAAATGTACAAGATTTATTTTGCGGCCCTTTGCTGTAATAAAACTTTCTTAAAACGTCAGTTTGAAATTTGCCAATCACAAAATATGGCCAGTGAAGTAAAATAGGACATAAAAATGTAAATAGAAACTTGTACTGAAGTAGAAGACAGTAGAAAAGATAGTGATACTTCACATGGCTCCGACTTTAGATTACTTAGTGTAAATAAGTTCAAGTTTAAAGTACAGGAACCTTAATCAACTATCTATGATATGTTAATACAGTAAATATTACATGTTTATATGTGCACGTGTGTGTGTCTGTGTGTGTTTACAAATCACGAACTGTACCGGGAACTCATTTACATTTGGTATTTTAAAAGTTTGCTTCGACTGCTTAATAATTTTATCATTATTATATTTATTCACTTGTACATACTTGTTTTACGTAATTTTGAAAACAATGTGGAATGTTTTGTTGAAAGTGCATATAGCGTACCTATGTGTAATCTACATGTCTACAAAATAAGTACAAAACAAAAATGTTTATCTGTAACAATTAAAATATATATGTACCATATTATGAACTAACCCTAATGACGATTTGATGATGCTATAAATATTACAACTTAAACAGTCATGCAAATGAGCATCGATTCTCTGAAGGGTTTTTGAGTTCATGCCTATTATTTTGCTTGAAATTTGGATCTTACCGGTATTATATTTTTGTGGGCCCATGTTATTTTTTACAGATTTTAAAAGGTTTGCTTTATTTACAAACAATTTATATTAATAGTTTCTATGGTCTGTTTGAAAATCATAATCCATATGATTTAGTGGCATTCATTATTCAAGAAGCTGTTATAGATCTTTGCACATGATACGGTATAACGTGGATTTGGAACTGTTCCAATCTATTCGTTCTCCCCACAAATTTAAGCAAAGCTTACAAAGAACATTATATTTGATCAAAATGCTACTTTTATACATTTCAATTTTAAATCCTTAAACACAAATTCCATACTATACAAGAAAAAAAAATATTCAACTACACGTAAGCTTGCTACTTCTTTCATTCCTCTTCCAAACACAAAAAACTTCTAGTTCAGTGCAAAACCATCCCTTAATGTGGATAACTATTCCTCACACTCACAGACGTCAGATTTTATCATATAAACCTTATTTGATATTAAATTGAAGGTAGGATGACATTTTGCCCCATGATTATTCAGTCAGTCTCAGTGTGCACTATATCGTACAGTGCACTGTGTAAAAACCAAATCCATTTTTTTATCATACATTGTACCATCCTACCTAATTGACATATTTAGCAAGAAACTGATTTTTAGCGAATCTGCGTACCATGCGTAGAAACTTGCACAATTCCTCTAGGTATTTTTCCCTTTCCAGCAGTGATGTTTGTTAGTCACGTATGAGAATTTTGCTTCAGTGTACCGAAATTTTTAACAAAAAGTAAGGAAAAAAACCTGTACATTTCATGATGTTAAGGAAATATTCCCTTATATTTGTGCTGTAAAATTAAAACTTTTTTACAGTGTTTATCAAAACAATTGGTTTAGTATTTTACCATATTAATTGAATTCTTTTTCTCTTGATAAACAAAATTCCTAATCTATATTACAAATTTAAAATGTTATAAACTGTTGAAATTATACAAAACTATATCAGCTTGAATGAACAGCTTAAATTACGCAGCGGTCATCCAGATTGCTGCATGTATCACCAAGTTTTTACGTTGGATGTTGACATTTAGTTTAGTGCTGGCAGAACAGACTTCCCTGGATCTCACCCCCTGCTAGGTTGTGTCTGACTGCTGGTTGTGTGTGAGGGGAAGGGCTTTTGCCTACTAGGTAGTGGGAAGGCGATGAAGGACAAAGATGAAGAAAGGGACATAAGGGAATATATATAAATTTTATTCCTTCTCTTAAGTCTTACTTCACACAAACAAAATTCTGAAAGCTGTCACGGAACATTAAGTTAACCGATTTCTTGGTGCAAGGGGGGCTACGGCCAGGCAACCAGTTTAAGAGGGAAAAAAAACTCCAATACGGTAGATATATGGACATTTTATATTTTCTCAATGTGGTATTATTGATATTCGTTAGTTGGCACTCCTGCACACTACACAGTGTGCAAGGACATGACATGATAGCGACCGGCCATGGTTAATGGATATGATGTGTTAAATGGTTAATGTATATTGAGTTAAAGATTGCACAGTGCCGACCAGGATGGGATTGCCGTCTATTTAAGGAGCAAACATGTCGGGCTTCAAAATGGAAAAGTTTGTGCCAGGAGAAGACTCGTGGGAGTCATATTTGGAAAGATTGGAACAGTTATTTGTAGCCAACGGTGTCGGAGACGCGGAGAGTGAGAAAGCAAAGCGTCGGGCGATCTTAATATCCTCAATAGGAAAAGAAACATATGAAATACTGCGCAGTTTGTCGGCCCCGAAGAAACCACAAGATATAAGTTACCAAGAATTAGTGGAACTTTTGTCTCGTCATTTCGTGCCCAAACCTTCAGGGATTGCCGAGCGCCATTGTTTTCACAAACGTACACAGCAGGATGGTGAGACGGTGGCAGATTTTGCAGTTGCTTTAAGGAAACTTACCCGATCTTGCAAGTTTGGTTAGTTTCTGGATAGTGCGCTGCGGGACCAGTTTGTTGTCGGGTTAAAAAACAAAGACATAACGCAACGGTTGTTTGTCGAGGATGATGACTTATATTTAAAAAAGGCGGTAAGTTTAGCAACGGTGCATGAAGCCGCTGCCGAAAATGCCAGATGCAATTTACCAAGTGTGGGAAAAGATAGTGACGCACAAGAGGAGGTTCATATCATCAAAGTGCGAATTCACGGAATATCTGACAATACACGAGCAAATTACAGAGGTGGACACAGGTTTCCAGGGCGTGGAAGGAGTCAACAGATCACCAGTCAACGGAGCATGCCACCCACTAACTGTACATGTTGTGGCACGGATGGGCATGTGCCGCAAGAGTGCAGTTTCCAAACCTACCGGTGTCATAACTGAAACCGCTCAGGATATCTGAAGAAAATCTGTCCGAACCTAGCTGCTGCAGGTCAAGGTGGGGCAGTTTTTCACAACTATGTATTAAGTAGTGACGAAAGTGATATGGCAGAATTAGAAGGTGATTTCGCTGCTTTTTTTCAGTTAGCGACAGTAGGCAGAAAACCTTGGGTTTAGCCAGTGCAGATCAGTAAGATAAAGTTGGATATGGAAATTGATAGTGGAGCAGCCATTTCCGCAGTATCTGAAAGAACATACAGAAATAATTTTCATAACTATCAATTTCAACAAACCTCTGTTCGTTTGAAGTCATACACAAGTGATTTGATTATTCCATGTGGGACAGTTTCAGTTCCAGTCAAGTACAAGAATGAGGAGCGGGAGTTGCAGTTATATGTTATTCCGAATGGTGGGCCACCCTTGCTCGGCAGAGATTGGTATGAGGCCCTAAACCTTCCAAGACCGTGTCTAAACATCAATACCTTTCAAGCACCCATTCCAGAAGCCCCTGTGTCAGCTGAGGTTCACCAACTGTTCCAGAGTTTTCCTTTCCTTTTTGATGGTGGTTTAGGTAAATTTACAGGGGCTAAAGTAACTTTGTATTTGGAAAACAAAGACGTTTTCCCAAAATTTTTTGCTCCTCGGACACCTGCATTTCCTCTCACAAGTAAAATAGACGTAGAGTTAGACAGATTTTTAAGACTTGGAGTTTTGCAGCCAGTGAGCTTCAGTGACTGGGCGACACCAATAGTGGCAGTAGTTAAAAGTGACGGAAGTGTTCGGATCTGTGGAGATTTTAAGATCACTGTCAATCCACATCTAGTAGTGCAGCATTACTCGCTTCCACGTGTAGAAGAGTTGTTTTCAAGATTGAAGGGAGGCGTGGTGTTTTCGAAAATTGATTTATCCCAAGCCTTCCAGCAACTGCAGCTCGATCAAGCACCGTAGCAATTGTGTACCGTGAACACCCATAGGGGTCTTTTCCAGTACACCAGACTTCCGTATGGGGTGAAATCTTTCCCAGCCATTTTCCAGCGGACTATGAATCAGGTTCTCCAAGATCTTCAAGGAGTGGTGTTTTTTCAAGACGACAATCTCATCACTGGCACCTCAGAGGAGGAGCACTGGAACAATTTGCTCAAGCTGTTGGAAAGACTGCGAGACTGCGGTTTCAAGATAAACAAACAAAAGTGTAAGTTTTTTTCAGAAGAGTGTTCAGTTTTTAGGACATATTGTTGACAGTGATGGTCTGCATGCCTGTACAGACAAAGTGAAGCTATTGTAGATGCCTCTGTCCCAGAGGACCTTACACAGTTAAGGGCCTGGCTAGGGCTAGTGAATTATTATGCCAAGTTTCTACCAAACCTTTCAACGCTGCTGGTCCCTCTGCATGAGCTGCTGAAGCAAGGGTGTGAATGGCACTAGTCTGAGAGCTGTGAGGATGCCTTTGGAAAATTGAAGCAGTTAATGACTTCCTCCAGACTTGTAACACATTATGATGCAGCATTGCCAGTGAAATTAGCATGTGACGCTTCCCCTTATGGTGTAGGAGCTGTAATTAGCCATGTTTTTCCAGATGGGACAGAAAGACCCATTGCTTTTGCTTCTAGGACATTATCGAATGCTGAAAATAAATACTCCCAGCTTGACAAAGAGGCTCTCGCCATCATTTTTGGGGTAAAGAAGTTTTTTCAGTATCTGTATGGAAGGAAGTTTTTGTTGGTCAATGATCATCAGCCGCTTGTTCATATCCTCGGTGAACATGCCGGCATTCCTCAACTAGCTGCAAACCGATTACAACGATGGGCCGTTCTGTTGCAAGGGTTTGATTACACTGTTCAATATGTCAAGGGTGTACACAATGGGAATGCTGATGGTCTTTCTCGCTTCCCACTTTCAGTTGTAGGGCACGAAGAAAAGGGTGAACAGTTCTCCTATTTACACGTTGGAGCGGCAGAATTTTTACCGGTCACACCAAAGGAGATTCGGCAGGTTACAGAAAGAGATGTTCTCCTCAGTAAAGTTACCAGGTGTATTCGCGATGGCTGGGCTGGGGAGGTTGATGAAACACTTAAATCTTTTTTTTTCCAAAAGATATAAACTCACTCTAGAACAAGGATGTCTGCTGTGGGACCATCGTGTTGTTATACCGACAGTTTTGAGGGAAAGCGTGTTACAAGAGCTTCACATCAGCCATTTCGGTATCTGCAAGATGAAAGCGTTGGCCCGCTCTTATGTTTGGTGGCCGAAGATTGACACAGACCTGGAGAGGGCAGTTCAAAACTGTGATCCATGTTTGAGGTGGAAGTCTATGCCAGAAAAATCAATTTTGTTGCCATGGACATGGCCCCGTAGACCATGGCAGCGGGTACATGTAGATATTGCAGGGCCATTTCATGGAAGGTTCTTTTTAGTACTGGTAGACAGTTTTTTCCAAGTGGCCGGAAGTTAGTGAGTTGCCAAATGTTATATCGGAAGCAGTCTTGGATAAGCTACGTATTTGGTTTGCTACCTTTGGGCTCCCAGAGCATATGGTTTCTGATAATGGACACAGTTCTCGTTTGATGTTTTTTCACAATTTTGTAAGCAAAACTGCATCAAACATACTTTCTCACCCCCTTACCATCCTTCCACAAATGATTTTGCAGAAAATATGGTCAAAACCTTTAAGCATAAGGTTAAAGCTCTTCTTCAGTCCAGTGTGCCACTCAAACTTGCCCTGCCTAGATTTCTAATGACATATCGTATTCCGACCCATGCTGTTACAGGTAAAAATCCCAAAGATCTCATGTTTGGTAGAACAATTTGCAACAGACTCTCTCTCCTCACTCCTTCAGTGTCGCAACAGGTTGAGGCACGCCAGCTGGATTCAGCTGTAATACATCCTTCACGTCGCACTGCCTCATTCGACGTTGGTACTTCTGTACAATATAGGGTTTATTCTCGCAACGGGGAGGAATGGGAAAAAGGAGTTATAGTAGAAAAGTTGGGGCCTTTGACATATAAGGTGAAAGAAGCGCAAGGTACAGTTCATCGCCACGTTGACCAAATGTGGGCCTCAGCACAGTCTCAGGTACAGACTCCTGAACCTGAAGAGCCAAGCACAAGTACATGTTGTGGTCAACGTAAAGAACAGCAGTACTCAAAGCAAGGCAATACAAAAGAGCATGACAGTGACAGTAAGGTGGGTGTTGTGAATAGATCAAGTTCTGATGTTGAAACAGAGAGCAATGGGTTCAAAGGGTTTCCATGTGACACTGTAAATTAATCATGTACCCAGTCTGAGCCTGTGCGGCGTTATCCTAAACTAATTAGAACCCCCAAGCAAGTGACTGATGTGTAGAGTGGATATTTTCATGTGCCTGAACCATGTATGTACTTGTAAATAGCCCCACCAGTGGGGCAAACTGCTTATATTAGTGGGAGAGAAGTGTGGTATTATTGATATTTGTTAGTTGGCACTCCTGCACACTACACAGTGTGCAAGGACATGACATGATTGCGACCGGCCATGGTTAATGGATATGTGTCAAATGGTTAATGTATATTAAGTTAAACAAAGATTGCACACTCATGAACTAATCAATAGACTTTAAAAGGTAGCCTAATGTAAAAAATATATAAATACATGTACCATAATATATAGCCATATGCACGTTTGTATGTTCCACATTTTTCAATTAATTACCTGCGAAAGTCAATGAATATAAAAAAAATACTAATTCAAGAAAAACCATCTAAGTCTTATCAAATGCTAACAGAAAGATGAAAAATATGAAGGCAGAGATCAATACATAAAACTTGTTGGCTACAATTTTCTGTGAAAATTATGTTAAATGGAGTCACTGGTTCTAATTTTGGACGATTGCAACACAAATGTCACCGGAGTGCACTCACTCTGGCACTCTCTTTCTCGCTCCTTTCTCATCTCATTGCAGCTAATCAGCAGCAGATGGAGTTAGTTTTCATCCCCCTTCCTTCCTTCTTTTACCCCAGTAATATCTCTGAAACTAAGGTTAAAATACAGTAACTTTTAGCTATCTGACACCTGTTCTAACACAGGACCAAGGGCCATCTGGATCCATCCTTGCATTTAAGCTCAAGGCTCAACTGGCAATGGTCTTCACATTGAGTACTCCTAAAACTTGACAATATTTATCTGGTGTGAAATAATTGCTAGTTAAAATTCCAACTGCAGATGTTACATAAGCCTCAAGTTCTACTTACGTTAGTAAATGTTAACTACAAACTCTAAGAAACAATCCCTAATTTTTTGAATTTTAAATTACCAGACTTAAATATAAAATATACCGAACTGAACTAAATTTTTTTTTTTTGGCATTGGTGAGACGTTGGGAAGTTGCACGACTGAAAATAGTGAATTGCTTAAATAACTCGAACATATTAAGATAGTATTGTTGAGATTACAAAATAAGGTAAAAATTAAACAAATGTTTAAACAAGCTTACTTAAAATAACTCCTGCTAGCGTGGTCGGCAAAGATGGAACTTAAACAAAGCTAATGTAACTATTTAATCGGGTGACACGTCTGAAACGTCGCGGACTCCAAGTGTAAAGAGTCAGATAACAGCTTATCAGTCTCCCACGATACACAAACAGCTCGCCAGGCACGGAGGCCGGCTGTAACCGCACAACGCAGCATGTGCCTTCAGGCCGCGCGCCAGCTGTGTAAATATTTTCTTTGCAAATAAACAGGAACAGGGACTAGAAATCCTTACGAAAACCACACTTATTCAACTAGATTGAGTAGATAATACTGTAAAATCGTGCAAGAACCACAAGAGATAGAATCTACCGGCCCGCTCGATATGATCTTGCGACGATTCATTCTGAAGCACTTATGAAATATCACGAGGGTAAGGTAGGTCAGCCAAAAATGTCAAGTTTTTTGGTGTTTGAAATGTTAAAACAGATAAGTTTACCCGTGTTCGAAATTTAATCTGATGGACTAACACTCACTGGTATTCATAGTCAATTTGCGCGGAGAGTGTGTGACGCAACCAGTGCGCATCTTTCCCGGCATAAAAATTGGATTCTTGAACGCAATTTGCGAGTTGTTTGCATCTTCCCCATCTTGAATGCGGTTGCGTGGACTCGCCAAGTTACGAGAGTCATGGACCTATCCTATCCTCATCGCAAACATTACGTTCGTAACTTGGAAAAAAAAACGTATCATTTTCTTCAACAATTTCGATGATAAGAGGTTTGTTCGCGTGGTCTGCCAGTTTTGTGCCAGTTCTGCTAGTTTTCTGCCAGAAGACGTTCGTTTTACCGGAATTTTTTTTTTTTTTGGTATACTGTTTGGGTGGGACCATGGGTGGGACTAGCAGATGCCAGTTTTGCCAGAAATGACTGCCATTTCTGCCCATGCTCGGCGAGAAAGGGCAGAACTGGCAGCAATAAAAAAAAACGTCACGTGTGACGTCACATGACGATGCTTGTTCAAAACAAATTCTCTCGTCACGTGTTAAACAGTGACATAATTTTTGTCCCTGCTGTTATAATCAAGTAATAGAAGAATTATGCAAATTCTTTTCTTTCCGTATTAATTAAAATCACCGTAGTCGCGAACAAAGCCAGATAAAGTTGCAGCGTACTCGTAGTTCTTTTGTAAATAGTGTCGAGGTTAACCTAATGGTAAATGTGCATCAAACCTATATTTATATTTTTGTGGTCATTGTTTAAATAACTCCAAGATTACGTTATGTGATTTTGTATAATG